>VAFG01000345.1:330342-354763 GCA_013461545.1 Syncephalastrum contaminatum | reverse complement strand
TTTCCTTTGCCCTTTTTTTAACCTTTTGCTATGTCTCTTTTTCTTATGATGCAGTGAATACACTTTTTTTTTTTTGTGAAAACCTCCTTGTTTGTTTGTCTCTCCCCATTTCTGAATTTGTTTTTCGCCACCGGATTTAGTAAGGGGCCAAGAGCGATACTCACGAACTCACGTTTGGCATGCATGCAAACCCAGGATTGAGATACACGCCTAGTTTAGTATAAAAACCAAGTGGTCCAGGAGCGCGCAGCCAAAGCACGGCTCCAGAAAAAAACATGGATTGGCAGTATACATGTCCATCTTTTGATGAGCTCCTGATAGGGCTGTGTAGCCTCGTGTAAATGAAATAAAAATCTACTATAGCTGCGCGGAGATGCTTCTCATCGTCTCAATTATATTTCATCATGCGCAGTGACACTTTCGTAGTACAATGAAATCAGAAAGCGTGGCTGTCGTTGACAGGCCTACCCCATTTTCTTTCTTCTCCTTCTGGCTAATATATCTAATGGAGACTGAAATGAGTCTATATCTGAAAATCTTCTGCATAATCGTCAGATATACTTCCATGCTCATAACAAGTAGTATCGTGTAATATGATAGACGCAGGCTCTGCCGATCCTTCTAGCTGCTCACTTTTCTGTGACTCCCTGATCGCCCAAAAAGCAAGCGCTATCTGGTTCACCTTGGCCGGTTTCCTAGAAAAACGCAATTCACGATGATCCGCATTGGATACACACGGGCTGAATACATGGACAGAGGAGTTGATCATCTTACGACAGAATTGGATTACCCCTCTTCTTGGGACACGAGTGGTGAACAAAAAAAGAAAAATGCGGTATTATTATATATGGGTCCGTTGTGGGTCCGTTTATGTATGCAACAGCACGCAATAATATTTGGTATATGTAAGGGGTGAACATGGTGTATATCCTTTGTCCTTGGATAGACAACAAAATATGACTGACGCTGGACTTTGAGGGGAATGTTTTGATTCCTGACCGTATATGGGCATACTGAAGCTGATCACAGCCTCTTTGCGGCGGAGCGCCCGACCCGATTGCAATTGCGACTCCAGCTAAATTGATATCTTGGATCGCGTCAGTAAATAAGGTCTACAGAAAATAAATAAGAATGAACGAGTGACACATGATAAATCAAGGCAGGATATAGGATCTACGCGTCTCTCTGATGAATGTGCGTCCTGTGATGAAACAGTGGCTTTAAGTTGGATAGGGACAAAAAAAGGTAGTCACAGCTCAGTGATACGATTCAAAAAGCGGGTCTGAACATTTTCTTGGTTTCGACCTATTGGACGTCTTTAACTGAAATAGACGACATGTCGTGGGATTCTGGAAATAATGCGGGTGGTGATGGCGGTTGGGGCGCACCCGCCGCCTCTGGCGGTGACTGGAACGCTGGAAACACTCCTTGGGGTGAATCCGCTGCGGATGCCTCTGCCAACCTTGCCGGCGACTCTTGGGACGCGGGTGCTACCGGTGGCACCAATGATTCACAATGGGCTAGCGGCGGTGACAATGCTAACACTGGCTACGGCGACACCGGCTACGGTAACAATCATTATGAGGGGCGTCCTAAGCGTACGCCTCGTCCCGGCGATTGGGATTGTCCTAGGTAAATGTCGAGAATCTTTCTAGTTTATTTCGGTTGCTGTCTGGCGTGCGCATTCTCACACTCACGCACATGTCATAAAGCTGTGGCCAGAGCAACTTCCGCAGCCGTCAAGAGTGCTTCAAATGCAACGAGGCCAAGCCTGAGGGTCTCGGCGATGGTGCTCCGCCGCCGCGTGAGCCTCGTCCTGGCGATTGGAACTGCCCCTCGTAAGTGGACGCGTCTCCTTGTATTTTTTCCTTGCATATATTCTCATTGTACTCACCCAATTTTTTTGTTCTTTTCGCGCGTGTGTGCAGCTGCTCGGTGAGCAACTTCCGCAGCCGCCAAGAATGTTTCAAGTGCGGTGAACCCAAACCTGAGGGTCTTGCTAGCGGTCTTCCCCCGCGGCGTGAACCTCGTCCGGGCGACTGGGACTGCCCTTCGTAAGTTGACAACATCACTCTTTCTTCTTTTAAATTAACCTGCTTCTCCCAGGTGCTCGATCAACAACTTCCGTAGCCGCACCGAGTGCTTCAAGTGCGGTGCTCCCCGACCCGAGGGCGCCGCTCTCCCCGATGACGGCATGCGCGCTTACAACTGGGCCTCCAACCGTGCCCGTTACGAGTTTAATGAGAATTCCATCGGTGCCGATGGTATGGCTCCGCGTGACGAAAAGCTCGAAGCTGAGCTTTTCGGTTTGGACCCCACTGAACAGCACACTCCCCTTGACTTTACGAAATACGCCAATATTCCCGTCAGCATTGAGCGTGGCGAGGCTCCATCGCCCGTGACTACCGTAGGTTTGAACAGCGTCATTCTTTTTCCGTGCTCACCTCCTGTGCCTCGCTAGTTTGATGCTGCTGACCTTCACCCCGTCATGAAAGAGAACGTACGCTTGGCTGGTTATGCTCAGCCTACCCCTGTCCAGGTACGTGTCCTGAATCTAATACAAGCCGTGCGTGTACGTAGGTGTTGATCTTTGTTTGCTTATAGCAACACTCCATTCCCATTGTCACCGGTGGCAAGGATTTAATGGCATGTGCCCAGACGGGTAAGCTAAAATTGAATGACGTGTTCAGAGATTGGTGAAGCCTAATCACTTCTCTAGGCTCTGGTAAGACGGCTGCATTCTTGATGCCCGTGCTCTCGCGTCTCTTCAACCAGCAGGAACTGGCCCAGCCCCGTCCTGCTCACTTTGACGCTCGTTCCTTCAGAGCTGAGCCCTTGGTTGTGGTGATCGCCCCTACTCGTGAGCTTTGCTCGCAGATCTTTGATGAATGCCGCAAATTCACCTACCGTAGCAGACTGCGGCCTTGGTAAGTCCACTAAATTGTAGTCCAGCCCAGCGTGTCTGATAATTTCCATAGCGCTGTCTATGGCGGTGCCGACACCGGCTCCCAGCTTCGTCAGCTTGAGAGAGGCTGCGATATCCTGGCTGCCGTCCCTGGTCGTCTCATGAACTTTATCGAACGCGGCAAGATTGGTCTGAGCCGTGTCAAATACCTAATTCTGGATGAAGCCGATCGCATGCTGGACATGGGTTTCGAGAGTGTCATCCGTGCCATCGTCGAGAAGCGCGGTAGGTTACCCTCCCGGTATGACTTTCGCCTGTGTACTTATTTTGCAAAACAGGTTTAAACGCCGAGCGCCAGACCCTCATGTACAGTGCAACTTTCCCCCGTGCTATCCGTAAGCTGGCTCGTGATTTCTTGCGACCCGATTACGTCTTCTTGAAGGTCGGCCGTGTGGGTGGTACCACTTCTTCGATCAAGCAGACCATCTTGTACGTCGAGGAAGAAGACAAGCGTGAAACATTGCGCAATCTCTTGAACTCGCAGCCCCCGAGCCGTACCTTGATCTTCGTCGAGACCAAGCGCAGCGCTGATAGTTTGGATCAGTTCCTCTTCCAGCGCGACTTCCCTTCAACCTCTATTCACGGTGACCGTAACCAGATGGAGAGAGAAGACGCACTCAAGGCCTTCAAGGCTGGTCAGTGCCCTATCCTTGTCGCCACCGCCGTCGCTGCTCGTGGTATTGATATCCGCAACGTCATGCACGTTATCAACTACGACATGCCCGACAACATGGACGAGTACATTCACCGTATCGGCAGGTAAGAAAAAGGATGAAGCAAAAAGACTTGCCTGAGCTTTATACTGACATGTTTTGCTTAGAACTGCCCGTGTCGGCCGTACTGGTCTTGCCACCTCCTTCTATAACGAAGGCAGCTACCTTCTGGCTCCCGAGCTCACCAAGCTCCTGGCCGAGAATAAGCAGGAGATTCCCGAGTTTCTCCAGCAATATGTTACGGAAGAGATGTAAGTGTTTTAATCATGTGCGTTTTATAACGTGGGCTCATGCGCATCATACTAGTGTTTGGGAAGAGGACCTTGATGAAGAGAGCGTCGAGCGCCCCAGCTATGCTGGTCAAGAATACGTGCATGATGGTCGCGTGCCCGGTGCTGAGGGCCAACAGGGTGACTGGAACTGCCCGAGCTGCCATCAGAGCAACTTTGCTCGTCGTACCGAGTGCTTCAAGTGCAACACGCCCCGTCCCGAGGGTATGGGTGCTCCAAGTGGCGGCCCTCCCCGTCGTGAAGGTGACTGGAATTGCCCTTCGTAAGTCAAACACGAAAAAAAAAGAGATCGAGCCTGTGTTGATATTCTGTTATAGATGCAAAATAAGCAACTTTGCTTCGCGCTACGAGTGCTTCAAGTGCGGCACGGCCAAACCCGAAAGTGCCTCCGCTGCTGGCACTGATACTTACGGCTCTGGCGGTGGCGACTGGAGCAACGGCGGTGGCGCCACGTGGGATGCTGGTGCCACATCGGCTTCCTGGGATCAGCTTGCCGCCACTGCGGACAGTGGTGCAACCTGGGGTGAGCCTCCCGCTGCTCCTGCTGCTTCTTCTGGCGGTGGCTGGGGCGATTCTGCGCCTGCTGCTCCTGCTGCTTCTGCTGGCGGTGGCTGGGGCGAGTCTGCGCCTGCTGCTCCTGCTGCTTCTTCTAGCACTGGTTGGGGCGAGTCTGCACCTGCTGCTCCTGCTCCTTCCGGCGGTGCTGGATGGGGTGAACCTGCCCCTGCCGCTCAGCCTGCTCCCGCTGCTCCTTCCGGTGGTGCTGGCTGGGGTGAGCCTGCCCCTGCCGCTCCTGCCGCTTCTTCTGGTGGTGGCGGATGGGGTGAACCTGCTCCTGCTGCTGCTGCTTCCAATGGCTGGGGTGCTCAACCTGCCCAGTCTGCGCAGCCCGCTGCTCCCGCTGCTGCCGCTCCTGCTCCCCCTGTTCAGGAGATGAGCAACCTCAAGGTCGACAATGCTCCCTCGGGCGATGATGGATGGGGTCCGGCTCCTGCCCAAACCGATGGTGACGGTTGGGGTGCTCCTCCAAGCCAGACTAACGGTGCTGGTTGGGCTTAGTCTTGCAGAAACATTTGGAAGAAACTTGAAGACCATGTGTAGCTCTTTCGAAATGCCAATGTATAGAGTCTTTAATAGAAGGACTCGGGGGAAAAAATTAGTACATGTAAATAGAGTTTCTTTTGATTTAGTTTTATAATGAGAAAGGTTGCTAGATTCATACGTGTATAGAGAGACTGCTCTCTCGTGGCACTAGAATTGTTTTGGATCAGCATGGTTGTCGCCGAAGTCCCATACTGTATGTTTCGTATGAGCACATTAATGCACATAGCATTGCTGTAAATTGTTCTTTTTCTTTTAATGGGTGCCTGTAACGTCCTTCGGTGCAAGTTATATGACTGGTACTGCCGTGAAAAACTTATAATCTGTGATTGTCACAGCGAGTATGTGGGCAATACGAAGCGGATATCCCAGATGTTGAAACTAAGTATCAAATTTGTGGCCAGTCTGTCTAAATCTCCGTGCATTTGTATACCGATGTGAATGAAGAATTAGACGGCATAAGATAAAGCATCAGTGACAGATCGCAGCCGAATGCTGCACGTTCTGCTCATAAGGTTTGCCCGAATAACTTCTACCAACTCAGGGGCCTTAGCTTGCGCTGTAGGGCCTAGTGGACAACCGCCCGGGAGGTTTCAAGATTATGAAAACTATTTCGCATATGCTGTGCGGCCAAACCTCCTTCACGTGCATTTTGAGACGATTTTATTATTTGCAGTACCAACACTATGCGGTTCCGAAATTGGTGGACCCTTTTTTAAATTGCCCAAATATAGAAAATTGAAGCGGCGAGTGTCAAAAGATCATGCAACCCAAATAAAGTTGCACCCAAACTTTAATGCAGAACAATTACAAAAGTCTACACCTCTGGATTAGTTTATTTATTTGGTAGTTAAATTGCAAAAAGCTCTCTATTTATGATGCTATGAGCCTGCCTGAACTAGGATGTGTTGCCAAGGTTCCTTAGTTTAGGTGCCAAGGCAATGACTTTCATGTCCAAGAAAGTGACCTTTATAAAGAACACACCCACAAAAAGAGAAAGGGAAAAGGGAGAAGGAAGTAGCTGAACACACAGCCCACTGAGACCCTCAAAAACTACTTATGAGGGCTATTCTACTTGTATATGCTCGCATAATGGTTCTAAAATAGAACAACGACACATGGTGCAGTATTTTAAAGGCGCTGCTCTCGCATCCTTATTAAATTCCTTTTCTTTATTGTTTATCAGAGCTATCCAGCCGCTACCTATCT
Source organism: Syncephalastrum contaminatum (assembly GCA_013461545.1). Taxonomy (NCBI): domain Eukaryota; kingdom Fungi; phylum Mucoromycota; class Mucoromycetes; order Mucorales; family Syncephalastraceae; genus Syncephalastrum; species Syncephalastrum contaminatum. The sequence goes on along the minus strand of VAFG01000345.1, from coordinate 348,485 downwards.
CATTCATATCTTGTAGCCTCCGACAGCGTCTTCAGCTGCTACTCCCCCAGATTTTCCGTCGTATTCCCTGGCTGCCTCAACTAGGTCTTCGGGTGATTCTGGGTGTCGCCTTTCTGTCGTCCCCGCCGCTAGCTGTTTCTTCACCATCTGGAGCACCATAGGAATGCAGGTTTCGTTCGATGGGCTCTGCATTCATACAGTCGCTGAATGGCTGGGTGGTCGACCGCATGGTTCACTTCCGTCTTCTATTTTCCTCTATGTTCATCACCAGCTTACTGTTTTTGTTTTTGGGGTCCCTGTGTGGTGCGCTGAGGAGTATCGCTTGCTCTAACTGAGATTGTGCTAGCCAACTGACGTACTACTTTGCTGTAGTGATAGAGTCTCAATTCTAGAAGCACACAGACACATATATGGTCTCTACCAGGCATCTTAGAAAGAGTGGATTCTGATTCCTTGTTCCTTCTGCTTGAAGGATACGTATTGTTTCTTCCATCTTCTCCCTGGATGGAGTCCAACAATATTACATATGCTACCATTTATCAGGAGGAATAATATCTCAGCTGTGTCCTTTTGGCCATTGTATATAACTACAAGCTATCCTATCTAGTTTCTCGAGGATGCATAAGCGATGCTATTACTCTTTCTCCACCAAGGTGATGAGGGCGATACCAGCTCATGTTTACAGCGTCGCAACCGTTACAGTGTACTTTATTGAAATGCTATTTCCGAACCCTGGATCTAAGTGATCGTCAGAGGGCGAAGACCGAGCAAGACACACGGATGCGTATCGCGAAGGTAGGTCTGATGACATAAAAAGAACGCATATCAAAGTTTTATGTTTCGATAGTCTGGAGTTTAATGTCTGGCGGTTGGAGTTCATCAAGTGCTTGTTAAAACGAATGTGAAATGAAGCCAGCGATCGGTACAAAGTTCTGGACGAGAAAGAAACCCATTGAGATGCTCGCAGGAGACAAGCTACTGTTGGCAATTGCAGCGTGTGCGATGTCCTTGGTAAACCCGAACATGATTGTAGAGCTGCACGGGAAGAGACACGTAGGATTTTGGTACCCTATATCATCTGTTTTCAAGAAGTATAAACTATGATATAAAGGTAAGTGCAAATGTTCCACACCATCAGCAGTCCCTCACATCCATCCGCAATTTTATGAAAAACCAGCATTCTTTTCTAGGTCCTTGGCTGGTCTGGCCAGTAGCTTTCTACTTGTCACCAGTCATCATGTCCGGACTCGAGCGCCAGGACCTTCACACAGCTACTCTCTTTCTATAGCGGCTCGGCTGATATCAAAATCGACTCACGGAGACACCGACACGCAAGGACGCAAAGCGGACAGATGTAGATCACATACTAGCACCATGTATCTCTATCCATCTTTTCCTGGTGAGTGTAAGTCAATTTACCACATGCAAAATCAGCAAAGATTGCTGAAAACCTAAAAGCACTCTTGGCCTCCATGATGCCGAAAATTGCACAATGCTATACAAGATATCGCAGAAATTTCTGTTGCAGAGATATGCTAAAACTCCATCATTATATTCATACAAGATACTTACTCATATATTTAGTCGTCGACAGCACATGACTGACGAGCACGGCCTGTCGTATACGTTTGATCGCAGACTACATCCGTATAACCATTTAAATTATTATGTACCAATTCGTTGATAGGACATGAATTTGGGCGAAGACACCTTGTCGTGTAGCAATTATTTATGTCTCCTCCTGAGTGGCTATGACTAAATAAGTCTCATCTTTTATGCCGACACATCGAGATGACGTCTTTATCAAAGAAAAGAACAGAAGTTATCATTGACGTCGCCACCATAGACCGTAACGACGTAATTAGTACTGGCCACCAGCTGACATTCGCGCTTTCTGTTCGTGTATCTTGTAGAGTAATCAAGGCAATGTATCACATCGGGCTATTACCGAGCACAATGGGCATTTCGATATTTTTGGGCAACAAGCGGGCGCGACCTCTGCATTTCTCATGCCGGCTTCACTACTGCGTTTTTTCCAGTCACGATCATCTTTGGCGAAAAGTATCATCCATATGCTGCATATTGCGGGACGTAGCGTCTCCTTACGCCCAAGCGGTGGTTCTCTTCTAGGTGGCGACAAGAAGGAAATATGGCAATGCATTCTTTCTAATTTTCCAAGTATCTGTCTTTTCTAAGGTGACCGACCGGACTTGCCACTTCGGGTACATTATAAATTTCTTCCTCCATTGTCCTATGAGTCAGCTGTACGAACCGAGCAGATTCTCCTTGAGATGCTTCCAAACACTTAGTGTATCAGCAGATGCATACACAGAACGGGTCGAAAAAGAGATTGAGATGCTGCCATCGTGCTGGATTGACGTAGTGTCTTCCAAGCACTATTATCTACAGCGTCTCTTGTAGCTTTTGCGCGTTCACAGCATTTCCTTTACAAATATAGTCTCCTACATACATCATCTATTTACTTAGATAACATGCTTTCATTGTTTTTCATGTATATACACGCATACTGTACGTGTTATTCAAACAAGTACATATAGGGCGAAACACACTTCTGTTTGCAAAAGTAATATCTGTATGTATCGTTCTTGCTTTACGTATTCTACTCGCAGAAAAAATAGGCAAGAACGCGGCGGGTAAGATTTAGAAACTGTATGGGTCTGCCACGTTGCCATGCTAAATTAAGAAGATATGGCGATTTCGATAATACAGATTACTGGGCTGGCGACACAGCGATGAGACGATCACCAACCACATACTTCCAGCAACTGGACCTGCAGCAATAAATCAACAGTCTATACCCTATGTAGCGCATTACCCAGTGCTGCCAATAGGTATACTTTGTATCAAACTTCATGGATACAGTACATAGTCAGTTAAAATATATGGACATAAACATGTAATAACCCATGGTGTGCAAGGGCCAAGAAATTATCAGAGGAGAGGGATACATAATATACAAATTTGGACACCCTATCATTCTGACAGTAAATCGACGCACTGAATGATTTGTTTGGACATAGTAGACAGCAATCTATAAATATTGATAGGTTGAGGATGGGCAATAGCCGAGGGGGCTGATGTAATGAGTCTGAGACAACTTCTGGCTGAGCCAAACGAGAAGGATCGCCTTTCCAAATGGGGTTAGTACCCAAAAAAGCTAGGCGACTTGAGCCCGGTAAGAGTTCTTTGCCCGCTTTTTTTTTTTCCGTTTCTTCTCTTTCTGCTGTGTTCACAACTACAAGAATGAAGCGTTGCTGCTGTATATTCCCATTGCGAGCAGGTGTGCTCTTGCTCAGCGTAATCATTGTTGTAAGTAATCATGCCATGCTGTTTTTCTCCGGTTCCTGACATTGCTCTTCTACAGGCTGTATCGGTCTTATTGATCGCCTTGACCTTTGCCCAAAAGAATCGTAAGCCAAGCCTTTCTACTTTACACTTCACTTGCCCCCATTTTAGGGTTACTTACCTACTCTATTTATACTTATACAGCGATGGTGATGCATCTGGCCCTGATACACTCGTTCCTGCCCTGGGTGGCGGTGATTATTAACAGTAGGTTTCCGTGGTTTGATTTCGAATTCTGGTCGGAAAGACTGAAAATACCTGTCTTCTATTCTTATTCTAGTTGCTTCGGGTGTCGTTGGTCTTTATGGTATTCTTGCTTCCGCAGTGGTAAGACAGAACAAAATGAAAAAGCATACGGGTAGGATCTGACAACGACGCACAGGGAAAACTGGCTTTGATGCGGTTATACAAGCTTCTCTTTTGGTTCATTTTGGTGTTCATCATCACGGTGTGGGAAGCGGTCGATTTCATTCTTGCCCTCGTGAAGCGATCCAACACTCTCAGCGAGTGCGAGCAGTCGCACCCTGACTCGGGCTCAGGCTCAGGCTCGGCTGATTCTTCAGGCGATTCGAGTATCTCTGTCGCTGGCTACAAAACGACTTTTCTTGGCATGCAGGTCGGCGACACGTACGGTTTGGCCAACTGTGGACAGGCTGTCCAGGCAGGCGTCATTGGCCTGGCCATCGTCCTCTTCCTGGGCACGATCACCTTCTTCTATTTCGGTATGGTCGTGAGCTCCTACACCACCAAACTGCGCGAGCGTAACCTCGGCCACCGCCTCCGTGACGACGAGTGGAACGATAACCTCGACGATCTCTCGTCTGCGTACCGTTCAGATCGTAACGTGCCCAAGTACCGTATGAACACCTTTGAGCGCGATGCAAACAAGGGCAACAAGTTCACAAAGGGTCTCAAGAAGTTCAAATTTGGTAAATAAGCAACCCGCCTTACAAGATCCCCCTTTACTCCCTTGAACTTTTTTATATGCGCCTCATTTGCACCCCTTTCCCGCCCCATTTACAAACACACACTCTTCTTTCATGTATAACCTTTGCCCCTCCTCACATCTGGTTTTGCGTCATGTTGAAATGACTTATACATATACACCTCTTTTTTTCTGCAACTATATTTATTTCTGTCTTTCCCATGTTATTCGCCCCATACGTCTCCCATGAGTTCGGCCAATTCTTTTTCTTCCTCTGTGGTCATGATCCACTCCTTATCTTCCTCGCTGGGCTCCTCGATTTCGTCAGGTGTCTGGTTATAAGTTGCCAGCGTTTCAGCTATAGAAAGAAAGACACATGTCAGATGTGAACTAAATCAAGGGGCAGAATAGTACACTAATTACCTGTGATTGTCCAGCGCCGTAATGAGCAATCCAAAGACCCGCTGTAAAGAGTCGAACCGCGAGCGGCCAGACAGCCGATCTCGTCGAAATGACCCTCGATTTTGGCCAATAATTTGCCAGACTGAAATAGACTTTTTTGAGTTCCTCTTTCCTGTATAGATCAGATATTACTTACAGCAATATCGAAGACGCGGATAAGATCATCGCTCGAGCCAGTGACTACATAGGGCCCCATCAAAGTGACAGACTTGACGCGATCGGGGTGCCGAATCACAGTATCGATTTCGCCCGTCTAGATGCATCCCTTTTTAGCTATTTACTGCTCTAGAGAGTATCGTCTGTCTACATACCTCGGTATTCCATCTCCGAGCCGTCTTGTCCGCAGATACTACATGACAGTGATCAATCGGTGTCTTATTCATTTCATTTTGTTTTGACTTACCGGACCATAATTCATCCTCAGTGACATACAAATCATAGACGCTGGTGTCGTGCTCTTCCCATAGGGCGACCTCTTTCATGTCGTTTTGGAGGTCCCACTTGCGGATGGTGCGGTCGGACGAGGCAGAGTAAAGGTATTGACCGCTTGGGTCAGGTCGGATGCATTCCACCGTACGGAAGTGGCCTTTCCACTTGCCAATGGCAGCATGTGTGTTTAAATCCCATTTGCGGATATACGTGTCAGCCGAGCCAGAGTACAAGTAGTTTCCAACCACAGTGAGCGTCTTGACAAAGTCAGTGTGGCCCTTGAGCGTAGCCAGGCATTCACCGGTCTAGACCCGAGTAGTGTCAGCCAACAACGCCCAGATACAATAAGAAAGCCCTACCTTTGTGTCCCATTTCTTGATGGACTTGTCCCATGAACCTGTCCACAGAATGCTGTTGTCGTCTGACAGTGCCATGGCCGTCACCGGGCCAGTATGTCCCTTGAATAATTTCACCGTCTTCTTGGTCTAATTTTGCCAATGAGTATTTTGAATGTATGTCAAATGGATTCCTACCTCGAGATTGACACGTTTGGCGTGGAATCCAGCACCTGCGAGGTATGCATAACGAGGCTCAGGTGGAAGCAGTAAGGCAAGCACTTTGGACTTTGTTTCCAAGCAATCGCCCTTTGTATAGTTGTACTTTGCATTCTTCTGCTCCTGCTTTTTCAGCTCGGCATCCGTCTGGAAAAACTGATCCGCTGAAGATCCCACGTTCACCATCTTGCGTATAGAAAAAAAGTAAAGTAAAACAAAACCGAAAAGGGCGTGTCAAATCGGTCCTCAATTTCCACGTTTCACAGGCACGCGCGCGCTTCAGGATGAATTCCTTGATCTTCTCTTTTTCCGTGCAGCCGTGCTTTCGTTATACTTATAGGTAATAATCTTGGTTGAGACAATTTATTCGATTAGAGTCGACTGCTTCTGAATAAAAAGTCGATCGATCCGACGTAACATGTGATAAGTTTATCAAGGAAAAGGAGGGAGGCAAAACAGCGATCTGCAGTGCAACAAGCCAAGTAGGAGTAGTGGGCATACGTAACCATAATTTATGTAGTGGGCTATAACTGAAAGCCAGTGTATATGTAGTTTATGTAAACTATACAAACAAGTATCAGAGCACTCTGCTCTCATATAATTAGAAAGCTAACTTCGCTCAAGAATGATGCCTTGAGACGTATTATTATTTGATCTTGGCTAATTACCATTGCTCTGAAATAGATAAACAGATAAATCGGCCTTTTCCACTTACAGAGTATCAGCTGAATAATAATAACAATGTATAGATAAGGTACATGAGGGAGAAAAAGAAAAGAGAGAGAACAGGAAAAGGATGAAAAAGAAAAAGGATAGATATATAGCGTGAAAATGAAAAGCGATTTGCGGGCTTTATTAAGAGGATTAGCAAGGTCTCTTTTTGAACACGTCCTTTTGTAAGACACTCAACAAGTGGATTTAAAAAGAGCAAAAATGGAGGTAGACCCACCACAATCCGCTGCTAACGGCAACAACAATCACAGCGGCTCGACTCAAAACCAATTCGACGCTTCATCTCCAACCCATCCTCAGAATGAACAACAATTAGAACAAGAAGAGCAACACACACCATCCCCTCCCCAAGCTGACGTTCTCGATGGCCCTACTCGACCGGGCACAGAAGAGCAGGAACTCTATCCTATCGCTGTCCTCGTCGATGAGCTAAAGAACGAAGATGTCCAGCTGCGTTTGAACGCTATTCGTAATCTCGGCACCATCGCTTTAGCCCTGGGTCCTAAACGCACACGCGACGAGTTGATACCTTTTCTGAATGGTATGTTACCTAAATATATATATGTTTGTGTATGTATGTATATTGATAATAGGATATGGATAGATTCCATTGATGATGAGGACGAGGTCTTGCTGGCTGTCGCAGGCGAGCTCGCCAACTTCTCCGAGTACGTCGGTGGTCCGGAGTATGCTCATTATCTTTTGGGTCCCCTCGAGAATCTCGCTGCCGTCGAAGAAGTCTTGGTCAGAGATAAGGTATAAGAAGAAAGCAAAAGGATGAGTGTAGAAGGCTGATTTTCTTTATTCTTGATATAGGCCGTGGAATCCCTTTGCCAAGTGGTCTCTGTCCTGGACGGCCAACAAATCGAACAGCATTTTATTCCTCTGCTGAAGCGACTTACCAGCGGCGAATGGTTCACCAGCCGTATCTCTGCTGCAGGCCTGTATGCAGCCGGTTACCCCAAATGCAATCCCGAGCAACAGACGGAACTGCGAGGGTAGGTTCTACTCACTTTTTTTGCGCTTATCTTTATCTTATATTCGTTTAAGGATGTATGCACAGCTGATGCAAGACGATACACCCATGGTCCGACGCGCAGCAGCCAAGTCGCTAGGCGTAAGTTTTTCAGTTTCTCATGTTGGATGCAAATCATCTCGGCTTACCCTTTTTTTTTTCCCAATGCATGTGTATTAGCCTTTTGCCAAAACACTGGACAAAGAACATCTCGTTCAACAGATCATGCCCTTGTTTATCAAACTTACCAACGATGACCAGGACACCGTCCGTCTCTTGACTGTCGAGGACCTCGTCCAAATCTCGCATATCCTGACCCCCGAAGAATGCCAGCAATCCCTTCTGCCTACCCTAAAATCCCTCGGCCAGGACAAATCTTGGCGCGTGCGATACATGGTTGCTTCCAACTTTGGCGAGGTAAAATCGCACTGCTTTTTTATTGTATTAGACATTAACACTGATCCTCCTATAGCTGTGTGATGCACTCGGCGAGAGCATTGCGCGCGACGAGCTCGTTAACCTTTTTGTCAACCTCATCAAGGATAGCGAAGGCGAGGTCAAGGTCGTCACAATCGGACAGGCACCATGTAAGACGACAGTTCTCTTGTCTAATACCCCGCTCACCTTTTTTACGATTTAGCCTTTGGCAAAATGGTGGACGAGCTCACGATCCTCGACAAACTCTTGCCGTGCGTCAAAGACCTTGTCATTGATACCAACCAGCATGTCCGTGCTGCAGTCGCGAGCAACATTTGCAGTCTCGCGCCCATCCTCGGCAAGGATTTGTAAGTTTCGTCAAAGTTACTGATGATGTAGGTGCTCACGAGTTTTCATATCTATAGAACGATTGAATATTTGCTGCCGCTATTTCTTCAGCTCCTGAAAGACGACTTCCCCGACGTGAGACTGAATGTTATTTGCAAACTGGAGAACGTGACCCAAGGTAAAAAAAAAAAATCACCCAGACACGCCTGTAATGAGTGATCTAACCTGCCATTAGTCATTGGCGTGGAGCGTCTGTCGCAGTCGCTGCTGCCTGCCATTGTTGAGTTGGCAGAAGACAAGCAGTGGCGCGTGCGGTTGGCCATCATTGAATATATTCCACTCCTCGCAAAGCAGCTCGGCGTCGGCTTCTTCAACGATAAACTCCTCAGCCTGTGCATGTCCTGGCTAACCGACGCTGTATTTTCGATCCGTGACGCGGCGACCAACAATCTGCGACAGCTCGTCGAAATCTTTGGTCACGACTGGGCAAAACAGACCGTGATCCCACAAGTCGTGGCGATGGCCAGCAATGAGAACTATCTGTTCCGCATGACCACGTTGTTTGCATTCACAGTAAGTGTGTTTATGAACATACTCGGACGATTCACTTATGTAAAAAAAAAAAAAGGCCATGGCCGGGTCCCTGACGCCCGAGATCATCCAGGAGAGCGTGCTGCCAACCGTGTTGAAGCTCAAGGATGATACGATCCCGAACGTACGGTTCAACGTGGCCAAGTCGCTCGAGGTGTTGGCGCCCCTCTTGAAGAACGACCCGTCGACGGCGGAGCTCGTCAAGTCACAGGTCTCGCCCGCGCTAGAGAAGCTGGGTGGGGATGCTGACGTGGACGTCAGATGGTTTGCTGAAAAAGCATTGCTTGCGGCACAATAGCAGAACACCAAAACACACACTTATATACGCACACACACACACACAAAACACTTGGGAGGAATATAGCTCTTTTTGAAAACCGCATGCGACTGTTTTATTATACTCAACTTGCCGAGAATAAGTCAGGTTGATCCATGTTCTTGAATGTTCTGATACGTGCACCGGGGAAATCCACAATCCAGATATGTATGCATCTAGACGTCATAGCGACAGATACACAGAGTTTGTCAAAGTAAACTGCTCTATGGTATGGATCGCAACAAGGGAAAGGCGAAAGACCCAAATATAAACTTTGTAGCAGCTCTACCAAAGGTCTACAAGACTTCTAAGGGTTTCTGATTGGACATGATGACATTGGGTGTATGTTTGCTGAGTTGAAAGTCTGAGAAAATATGCTTGTCTCAAAGGGTGCACGTAGACAGTGTCGTCCACTTGCGATCCCTTATACCCCATTTCCTTCTCTTTTATCTTCTTATCCATTTTTCTCTAACCTGCTGCAACTGCCATGACAGGTCTGTCGGAAGCTGGGCCGATAATAACCGGGTATACCTCATACATTCTTCCTTGCTTTTTGTCCTGTGGTTGGTGGTGGTCCTAATCGAACAACTCTTCCCCCCCACCCCTGAATTATACACCTCAACTAGACACAGTTCTTCCGACGACGCTATTCCATTTTCACCCGATACAGAAGGCAAGTCATACGTTTTACGACAGTCATGGGCTCATGGGTTTGACTGTAGACGCCCCATTCGACTTTCATTACGCGATGAGTGTCTACCATTCTGACGAAGACGATGCGGACGAACCTTACGAGGTACACCGGTTCATTTCTTTGGTTCGCACGTGGCTCATTGACGAGTACAGGACGATGCCGTGACAGAAGAGATGTATGCCCGAGGAGGCGACATGGTAAGCAAGCAAGGGCTGAGTCTGCTGAGTTTGGGACGGTGACACCTTCTTGGTTTGCATGAATGTATTAGCAAGGCATCGACTGGACACGACAGACCATGCCTCGCGCTTCCTATCGTGAGCAAAGGTAAGGTACTCATGTCGCCGTAGAAGGACACTCTGTTAATAGGAGACTAGGATCCAGGATTACGAAAACTATTTAAGTCTCGAAGACATAGACGAAACCAACCACGACCCACATGAGCTTGATCCACCCTTACTCCAAGAGGTACATTCGTTACCAGCAACGCCCTTAAACTCACCCTGTATATAAGGCAACCCACATGACCTCGGAGGAGTATTATACCTTCAAATATGCTAAACTCACCGAGCGGTGCAGCATCGGCCATTTCCAGCTACGCAACCTGCTCTGGGCAACCACCAAGGACGATATCTACTACATGTGTAGGTCATACATCTCACCAGAAAGTTTAAGATGCTAAATTATTCCTCTCAGATGGCGACACAGTACGGCAATGGTCACCGCAACTCTGCAGCAGCCGACAGATTATGGATGTCTCCACTGCCAACTCACCTCAAAGCCTGATCATCAAGATCAGCTCCATGGCCTGCGGACAGAATATTCTCATGGTAGGGGGTTTCATGGGCGAGTATGCATTTCGGCGCCTGGACGACATGACCGCTCCCGTGCATTATGGTGTCACGACCGATCATGCTAATGGCATCGCCAATCACATACACATCTCGGAAGGACGGAAAGGAGGTATAGGTATTTATAAGGTATTTTAGGAGATACTCATGCTAGGGATAGGTACAAAGGCCGTCGTTTCGAGCAACGACAAAAAGGCGCGCTACATTGACCTCGACACCCGAGAAACAGAACACACCATCGGCTTTCCTTTCGCTGTCAATGTACGTCCCAAGCACACACATTGCGAACCTGGTTGACATTTTATATAGTGCTCTGCATTATCACCGGATAGGAACCTGCTCTGTGTGGTGGGAGACTCGACCGCAACCTTGGTGGTGAATGTCGACTCGTTTGAAAATGTCATGTCTATGGACGAACACCGTGATTATTCGTTCGCGTGCTGTTGGAGCCCAGATGGCCGGTTGCTTGCGACCGGGAATCAGGATAAAACCACACGGTAAGGTATTGGAAATCCTATTCTGAGTTGGAGCTAAGAAGGCAAACCTAGCGTCTACGATATCCGCAATACGTCCAAAGCCCTTCATGTCCTCGGGGCCAAGGTGGGCGCGATCCGGTCGTTACAGTTCTCGCGCGACGGCAGGCATCTGATTGCAGCAGAACCCATTGACTTTGTACACGTATACGACACAGCGACTTTTGAGTCGAGCCAGGTGATTGACATGTTTGGTGACATTGCGGGCGTTGCCCTCACACCTGACGACCAAGCGCTTTACATTGCCAACAGTGAAGAGCGTATAGGGTAAATTGAGAAGAAGAAGGAGGGAAAGGCAGGCGATACTGATGACTTTTGTTGTAGTGGAATCTTTGAATTTCAGCGACAACAGCCCAACTGGATCGACTGGACCATGTTATAATGATTCTTCATATTGTATCATACCCTTTTTCTTTTTCTCTTCTCTCACACACACATGCTTTTGCACACACGCATCTACGAATATCCACACACGTACACACTCAGCACACTCGCACACAAACACGTCCTTTATCCCCCTCCATCGACTTTTCTCGCGTCTTTTCTAATACATCACACGCGTCTAAACGCCCGTACATTCTCCAAACACACACCTAACCTTGGTGCAAAAGAGTAGGCACTAGAAGTTGAGACTATATAAACAGAGAAGGAGACATAACTTTCTTTACAGTGGAATCTATTGTTCTTCTACATTGACGAGGACTTCAAAGGTCTCATCGGGGAGGACCTGGATATCCACTTCAGTAAGGAGGGGCACAATGTACGTCGCACCTGCCTCCTCGAGCTGCTCACGTGAGTGGGTGGTGAGGACAGCGACGACATCCATGCCAGCTGCGCGGGCCGCACGCACACCGCTCGGCGCATCTTCAAACACGACGCAGTCCTTGGGCTCCATGCCGAGACCCGCCGCGGCCTGCAAATAGCCTTCAGCGTGCGGTTTGCCGTTCTCAACCGAATCGGCGGTGGCAAGAACGTCGGGGAGGGTGAGTTTGCACTGGCTAAACCGGGACTCGACCATGTACCGCATGCCACCGGTGCAGATACCAAACTTGCCCGCCGGCACCTTTTGCAAGAGGGCCTCTGCGCCGGGTAACAGACTCACTCCCTCGCTGTTGTCCGCCAGCTTGCGCTCACACTCGGTGGCGTACTCAATCGTCGCCTTGTGAGGTACCCACTCTGCAATTGTGTCAATCGAGCGACGGCCATGCGACGTGGCCAGAATCTGGCAAATGACGTTAATACTTGCTTATCATTTTTGCTGGGCATTTACGGATTACCTTTTCAGGATCAAGGTCATGCTCCAGCGCAAATTCTCGCCAGTATTTTTCGACGAGTGGCGTCGTATCGATCAAGGTACCATCCAGATCAAAGATAAAAGCCTTGGCGCGTAGTGTATGAGTTGTGGTTGCCATTCTGCGGTATATTCTTTTGAGGAAAGGAAAGGAAATGCGGGGGTGGATAGAATGGCGTCCCGCATTTTCCTTGTCAACGGTTGAATGCCGACCCGCGGGAAACCGCTGGCCGAAATGAACTCAGATCCCATCTTTCCAAGTGGAGTCTGTACTAGTGGAACACCTCAAGGACAAAAAGGGTCAACGGGAAGGATGTCAAGGATGCAACGAGTTTGACGTAGCTTATGCTTTTCATACAGTACCGCCACATTCATATCTAGGAGACGTACTGGACAAAGTATATCCATTTTCCAAGACGTAGGAAGCAGTTTACGCAGGTAGATGACGTATGAAAACGCACATACCCTACTCAGTTTACAAAACAGGAGCTTCGTTTCGTGTGCATGTCTTTTCTTCCTTAGATACCACCTGCAACAACTTGTATCTCTCCTTGCTACTATTGTGGACGAAACCATCGGACTTGGCTTATAATCTCTACGTATTAGATGACGATGAAGCCTTTTTGTTTCAGTCAATACTCCCCGACCCTGAGCGATCTTCTATAAAGAATGACAGATTGCCAGTGTTGCAAGAGATAACCGCCTTCTGCTTCGTCATGCAACCGCCTAACGAACTCACGTAGGATGTGTTGCCATGCTTAGGTAATCTTATGGAAGAGGACCCTGAAGACGCCTTAAATTTCCGAATACGGAAGCGTGGGATGACGACGAGGATGGGGGTGGGCAGAGACGTCACAAGGACCAACCATGTGCGCATGATTTAAAGCAGAAAGTGTGGGCAAAAACTAAACGATCGAGAGCGAGACGCAGAAAAAAATAAAATATAATTAAGCGAAGCGTCGGCCGCATCTGCGTGTTCCTTTTTTTCTCCTTTCTTCGCACACACACACACACACACACACTTCACCATGGTCCACCTCGGCTTTTTGCCAAGTGGGGTCATCGCCTTGCTACTTTTACATGTCGGTGAGGCCAGCGTACCTTCACAGGCCGCGTTTGACTTGACGAATGGGCACCGTGTGGCCACGCATTTGCGACAAGAAGACGACGCTTCTTATTATCCGAGCCGTGTTCAACCGCCCTTGCCTGGCGCACACGAGCTGTCACTGGCTCAGAAACGGGAACATGTCAGGGAAGCCTTTGACTTTGCCTGGCAAGGCTACAAGTCGTTTGCCTGGGGAAAGGATGAAAATCGGCCGGTCACCAACCGACCGGCGACGTCGAGGTAGTGAGAAAAAGGATCAGGGTCACTTTACAAACATCACTGACCGTCTCTGTTTTCGTAGAAATGGTTGGGGAGGTAAGGCTTGTGTTTAGATTCATGCACGATTTCCTAACAGCTACACACGCAAAAAAGCGTCCCTGGTGGATGGTCTCGACACGCTGTATCTGTTGGGCTTCCACGAAGAGTTTGAGGAGGCCAAGAAAACAATCGTCCACATTGACTGGAGCCAATCCAACGACCTCGTCCAGGTATTCGAGACCACGATTCGGTACGTCGGCGGCCTCCTGAGCGCCTACGATCTGTCGGGTGACGAGGTGTTTATCACCAAGACGGTAGAACTCGTCGACCGGCTCTTGCCTGCCTTCGATACACCGACCGGCATACCGTACCAATACGTCAATTTCACGTCGTAAGAGGATATACAAGCTGCACTCAAATGATTCAGAACAAACCTATAACAAGTGGACGCTTATAGAGGGAAGCCAGCCAAGTCGGGATTTCCCGAAGGTGCATCTTGCCTCGCTGAAGTGGGGACGGTACAGATGGAATTTACCAGGCTTTCCGAGATCACAGGCGACTGGCACTACCATTTGGTCGTACGTAACATACATCCCCTGACACGTCACAGGACTCACGCCTTCTAGGGCCAACGCGTGTACCAAGCATTTAACGAGCTCTCGATGGACACCCACCCAGGGCTGTACCCACACCTCATCAATGCGGATACCGGCAAACCCATCGGCGACTATGTGACGTGGGGTGGCATGGCTGACAGCTTTTACGAGGTATGCAGGATAAATATAAAAAGTGCCTCGTTTTTCTGTCTGTCTGTCTCACGCAGGGTAGTACTTGATCAAACAATACGTCATGTCGGGTGGACGAGACAAGCAAAAGAAGCAGATGGTGATCGACGCTGTGCGCAGTGTCGAGAAGCACTTGCTTGCGCGGCCCCAGCACCGGCCCGACGTGGCGTTCCTGGGCAACCTCAACAATGGCCAGCTTGCGCCCCTGATGGAGGAGCTGGCGTGTTTTGCCCCAGGCAACCTCCTCCTCGCTGCCCGCACCATCCCAGAGCTCGCTGGCACCGAAGACTGGGTGTTTGACCTGATGCATGGCTGCTACAACGCGTGGGCCATGACACGGACCGGCCTGGCCCCCGAGCTGTTTGGCTGGGTCGACGACCAGGGCCACTCCGGTGCGGATATGACCCCGCGCCGCGAGCAGCTTGCACACCAGTATGGGTCGTACCCTATCGTCTCGAGCTACATTCTTCGCCCCGGTAAGCGCAGTAAACAGGTGAAGCATGGTAATTGCGGCTGACCATTGGCTTAGAAACTCTGGAGTCGATTTTCTACTTTTACCGGTTCACGCGGGATCGGCGGTACCAGGACATGGCGTGGGAGATCTTCAACTCGATCCATACCTACTGCCGTGCCAACTCGGGCTTCTCGGGCGTCCATGACGTGGACACGTTTTATCCTCGATGGGATGACCGTCAAGAAAGGTAATATAAACATCTTTTATGGGTGAAAAGATGACTGACACACATCGTTTAAGCTTCCTGTATGCCGAGACGCTCAAGTACCTGTACATGATTTTTGAGGAGCCAGGTCAAGAACAGATTGACCTCGACAAGTGGGTCCTCAACACCGAAGCCCATCCCTTCCGCATCGTGCCGCATCCTCCTGTACATCCGCCCAAACCAGCCCCGCCGACCTCGTCCTGGTTCGGCTCCATCTGGGTTCTTTTTGTCGAATGGCTCAAGTTTCTTTTTGTTCCCTATTTACAGTGTTTCGAACAATAAATCTGTATGTGTTTAATCACTTTCGTCCTCATCGTCATCTTGCTTCAAAAACGAGACGTCCAGCTCTTGTCGTTTAGGTTCTCCTTCATCACTGCCCTCTTCTTCGTCGTCGTCCGAGATGGCAATGTGCCGCCGTTTGCGTTTGTTGGCGCGAGGCGCGTCGTCAATGATCAGGCTCGTGTCGAGCGATTCAATCTCGCGCTTAAGCTCCAGCTCGGCCTTGGCATCTTTGCATTTTTGCAGAGTCGGGCGTCCGTGTACGCCCAAGCTTTCCAGAATAGACTTCAGTTTGTCGATCTGCTGCTTGCTCGTCTTACAATCCTTGAGCTCCTTGGACCTGCAACCCCATGTTAAGAACGCTTCCTTTCTTTTCTCTTATATTACCATATCTTGCGCACACCGCACTTGTTGATAAAGCCCTTGAGCCGCTGAATGGTATCCTCGCTCTTGGACGACGCTGCCTTCTTTTCTTTGCTAGCAGGGGCTTTTCTCGCTTTCTTTTTGGGCTTCGCCTTCTCTTCCTCTAGATCTTCATCTTCCTCCTCTTCCGGTGTACTGCTTGGGCTTGCCGAGCGTTTTGTATCCACGTCGTCTTCTTCTTCTTCCTCCTTCTTAAAGTCCTCATCATCATCATCGTCGTCGTCGTCGGGGACCGTGTCAGAAGTCTTCACTTCGGAGGGAGATTCTTTCTTGGCTTGCTTTGATTTTATGCTCGGTTTTGACTTTTTAGGCGTCTTGGTGCGTCGCTTAGGTTGTATATCTTCATCCTCTTCGTCGTCGTCTTCTGCTCTAGGCGTGGACTCCGTTGCTTCAGGTTCCTCTTCTTGCTTTGTCTCCGTCTCCGAATCAGAGGCGTTTACGTCTTCCTTTACGGATGCGGTTGGCTTTGGATTGGCCTATTTCATCGATCAGTAGAGCTACATCACGATATGTGCTACTTACCAGAGCATCGTCAATGAGACTGCTAACTACTTTTTTCCATGGTTTTTCGTCCAGCGCCTTATCCTCCAAGTTCTGTAGCTTATCAGCTTTACCCTTGAATACTTTTCATCTGGTACTTACAAACTGCTTCTCAAGAGCGCGTCTCACTTTACTTGGAGTGAGTTCCCTAATAAATAACGAGAGAGATCAGAGTCGGGATTCGCAACGTGTACACTCTGATCGTACTCGAGATTGCCCTTGTGCACTTGGCTGCAACAGTTGGTCAGTCAATGAAACGTTTGGGTTTTCCCGTCAGCCTTACTTGTTCACGGCTTCAGCAACTCTGGGGTCTTGGAAAAAAGCATCGTTCAGGGCTGCCATGCTGAAAACAAAAATAAAGTGCTGTAGAGATAAAACAAGCGCGCCCGCGCATTAATTCATAAAAAAGAAAAATACTCGCGTTCGCGTCTCCTTCCTTTCAATTTCGCGTGACACGCATACGCACACAAACAACACCATGAACGACGAAGACGCCCTGTAAGATCACACACATACATACTATTGCCATCCATGCTAAAGCCATGATAGCCTGCCGACCCCATCAGACAAGCTTAAAAGCGAAATTAGTCAACTACGACAGCGATGCAAGTAACGGAGCGCTTACAAGAATCAGAAAACTCACACTTTGCAGTGATACGGACAGAGGAACGGGAAAAGAAGCTTTTACAGGAACTTATGGAAGAGGATATCAAACTGTACTCAGCCCAGAAGTTCTCTGACAACATACGAGATACCACGCGAGAGAAAGCCTCGACCATGACTGATTTACGCCAAAAGGTGCGAACACAAAGTAACCTGGCCTTTGTTCTCATCTCTTTCTAGATATTGGAGCGCATGATGACGACACTGACGAATCGCTGCGTCCAAGAAGTAGTTGGTTACTATCGTCTCACCGGTCGGACCATCTTCACCTTTCGATCCGCTTACACAGGCGTTCGCTTTGATACTTTTTATAACCGTACGTCAGTCGAATCATCTGACAGCCAATCTGATATCTCTGAATCGCTAGGACGTTACTTTGAACCCTACTATATCTTGTTCCGAGGCAACGAGGAGCATCCGGACAGGACACTCTACCGCCATACTATCCCACATTTCATCCCTCTTAATCGCCTGCAGCACGAATTCTTGCCCCAGGGCCTCGAGGTATGAGCAAAGCATAAGAAAAGCCTATATATGCACGTTTTCATAACAATCTGAACCAGACAATGTGCCGGATACTACACGATTTCTTGCTGGCCTATGTATCTCGGCGAGAACAAGTGGAAGACCTCGCTCAACTCACAGAATCACGACCCTCGCTCCACGTCGCAGCACAAGACCTGCCTGTCACCAAGGTGCAACTCACGGAAGACCGAGGCAACCAACCCAAGGTGCATGTCTCGCTCATCTACGACAACATGGCCGCCGAGCTGCCGACACGCGTCTCCATTACTCACGACCATCAGGAGCACGAGTATCCGGAGAAGGAACAAGTGTTTCGTGACTTCCG
>VAFG01000345.1:292468-323077 GCA_013461545.1 Syncephalastrum contaminatum | reverse complement strand
TGCCGAGGTTTTGTTATTAGGTGGACCATAATACGTCGGCCGCGTCCCATACGCCCAGCCACTCGGGGGGGGGGGCGCTACCTCCGTCTTGGCGATGTATGGTCTTGGCGATGTATGGTCTTGGCGAGCGAGCTGCGATGGTGATAATGCACGCTGTCTACGGACTTGCCGATCATGTCTGCGCTGCGCTCAAGGTTGTTTATGACGCCGAGCAAGAAGATAGATTTGGACTTGAATGAGGCAAAGGCGGATAGGCTCCTAAGAAAGTCGAGGTTGGCTTGGTGCATGGCTACATAGAGGTCCGGGCGTGTCAAATGCAGTGAGCCGATGTGACTGCAGAGAGCATTGGTTTGCATCAAAAACGATGATGGATCGAGTCGTCCAAATTATCCCTTGCTTCTCGCATCAATTTGGAAAGGTTCTGCGAGAGCTTCGCATCGCAGCCATGCTTTGCAGCCTCAAGACACAGCAGATCGTGTTCCTTGTCCGGCGAATCATAAAGTAATCGGATATCTTCCTTGAAACCCACATTGACTTCATCATACAGCCGTTTTCGAGCCACCGAGCCGGCTTTAGGACTTGATTCGCCGATTTTTATGCGTAGCATGCCGTGGACATCAAAAATGGATTTCAGTAGTGGAGTCCAAATCCTGAGCTATGGAGTCATATTCTGAGACTTTATCACTGTTGGCCGGGTCGAGCAGAAGTGAGTTGGCGCTGATAATATGCAAGTGTCGTTTACAAGACAGAGGACAAGACAAAAGGGAGGTATACAGGACTGGAAGGGGTATTAGGCACTACTCTACATCCACCAAACAAGGTACATACCGAGCCGACGAATAATATAACAAAGATCGAGGCGATACAAAGAGTATACGTCACTGGGGGTAGGAACTAATCTATAATGGACTATATATTAAAAACCTTCATCTTATAAATGATCCGGAAACATACGAGGCAACCAGGAACAGGAAATACAGGATTAGCAGGGCCGACGATATGTGAGCTAGGACTGGAAGCGAAGCAGAGGGATTCAGATATAAAAGGACAAGGACTTGATCAGCACGAGATCCTTAAAGGTACTTGACAGGAGCAAGAGAGGACAGGGAACAATACAAGACAGAGACAGGATAGACAGGATAATCGGATGATTTATTTTAAGACAAAATAGAAGACTATTTATAAGAATGACAGTGATGGGGAAAGGGTGCACGTAAGGATTTGTTGTTATGGTATGATATAAAAAAGGGAATAGACATATCATAACAATAACAAGGACAGTGACAAAATGAGAGCATGTACGTGTCAAAAAGGAAGGTAGAGTGACCATACTTGGCTGTTGCGTTTTGGTCGTGACAGCAAGATCACCAAAATGACGTCCAGTAATTTTCTTGTCTCGTTGCAAGGAACCTTAACCTTGTGGATGTATTCCTTGGCTTTTGCAGCATCATTATTCCGAGTCAATAGAGCGGCGGCGACATCCCATGTTTGAGCAACTAACTCGGGTAAAGGCGATTCAATCAAACGGCATTTGGCAGCGAGCAGCTCAATGGTTGTCTCCCCAACTGCGTCATCTTCGCACTTGAAGAAATGTTTTGTAGATGGCATGTCGACGAGATAAAGAATTGAGGAGAGACCACATTTCATCCAATGAAAGTGATCCTTCGTAATGTCGGCGCCATTTTGCCAACTCTTGAATATATCGAGGGTGCTGTGCTTGATTCGGATACCCAGGGTCGAGTCCTGAAAATCAATGCCGTCGGCTTCCTTGGAGGTCGTGTACAAATGGATTGAGTCGGCCAGTTGCTTTTCCGTATCATCTTGCTGGTCTTCGCTGGGTACGGTATCATATGCAGTATTCTGCTCGTTCTTGCAAATACTGTCCGCCGAGTGCTTAGAATTGGTAATATCCTCTCCGAGCTGCTGCCCATATTGCAAAGCGCCCCAATTGGAGAGTTTGATACCATTAATGAGACCTTCGTGAGTAGCGCGAGCTTCTTCTTCTTCCAAATTAAACGCTTCGGTGAAGCGTCGCGTGAACTCGTATGTTTTATAGAACTTCGATAACGCCAAACAATAGCTGCGCAAAGGGTCATAATCATTTCCCTTGACTGCAAGAATATTGACGGATTTGACCATGACTGATTTAGCCTCTTTTGACTTTTTCTCGCGCATACCCTCTTGCTTGAGCAGCTCTTAGACCAACAGCGAAAAGTTAGCCCACTCATCCACCTTCAGTGTACTGAAAAACAAAGGCACACGAAATGCTTTGCAGTCGTCAGCCGATAGCCGAAAATCATCGCGAACACAGAAAGGGTCAGGTTTTTGAAGCTCCATGGCAGCCAGTGCAAAAGAAAGTCCTAAGATTGTAGTCCGCTTTCCTTGGGAATTGGGTAAGGCACTGCGGCTTTATGATTAGAGTAGACTATGCCATTAATGCACTTCTCAAAATTATTCCAATTCCGAAGACTGCGGAAGCAAAAGCCGTAATCTTGTCGTCTTGTTCAGCGTCTCATCTACTCTGAGTTTTTCATCTAGTAATTTAGCGTGGGATGTCGGGATAATCTCTATGCTTGCTCAGAGTGGGAGCTATAAGTTGTAGACGGGACCGCCATCTTAACTCGTCCATTTGTTCTAAGTAAAACTCGATTATGACGACTGCCATTCGGTCGAACACTGGAACACACGCTAGGCTCCGTAGGGAAAGTTGTTGGCTCTTGTTAATCCCTGACAGTAGGCTGGTATGGCAGCTGTATGGTCGGGCAGTAAGAGATGTCCAACTGTGTCGCATGTTCTAAGCAAAAAGTCAAGGCGACTTTTTGTTAGGGCTACCATTCACCGAACTGCTTCCAATTTCTCCTTCGGTTTTTGTCTGTTAAAACACTTACTGATTTTTTCTTCCTTTTTTCGCTAGGATCCTGCTCTGTTGGGCGTAAAAAGTCTTTCCATTTTCGCCGGCTCCTTCTCTGCGAACGTTCCATGCACTTTTGTCTGCTTTGTGAGCGAGTACCAGAAAGAAGCCATCACCGCTCTATGGACCGTCCGCAGGACCGTCCGCAGACCCGTCCCTCCGTTTTCTGTAAGCATCCGATGACATGATTCGCAACGCACATCCTGCCCTTTGTTTTAACTTAAATACATGACATGTATCATAGACATATTCAACTCTATATAATTCAAAAATCCTAATGGAATGATATTTATTCCTTACGAATATACCTTTTTCCTCTTATTCTGCCGTTTTTATGAGTCATTCCAATGTTATATGCATACTATATCAGCACAACTACTATATTGGTGGGCATCCATCAGTAAAGACTGTGCGACAGCTAATGAATTATTCGTGATAGAAAGGGCGCGATGGAACATTAAGGCGGTATAACCAGCAAGAGGAAAAAGGATTAATATCTATTGCCAAGAAGTACATTTATAACGGCCCACACGTCACCTATATTTCAGCCCCATGTTCTCCGTCTTCTCAATTCAACACACTGAGTTTGTGCAAAGCCGATGCGTGCTCATCAAATCAGAATAATTTAAGAAATCTCGGTGGGTCTGATTATCTGATATATGCTTTTTTTTTTTTTTGATGATGGGGAGTGATGCAATTTTAAATTACTGTGCGTGCTAAGAGAAATATGTATAGAGATCTATGTCGGCTGGGCTTGACCCGTTTTAAAAGATTGCAATCACCGCAGCGCATCCGATCAGCAACAAGGAAGCTAGTAAGCGCCAAACGGTGAAGCGGCGCTTCTTTACTCCTGTGAGTCCAAAGTGATCTATGATACATGCAGCAACCACCTATATTACACGTACATGAGAAATATAAGCTTGCCTGGATATCTTTCCTTCTTTTGTCTGTTGCATTATGTACCTGTGCGCATACAAAAATACTCAGAACGGTGCCAGCACCGAGCTTGGGTACGGTGAATATATTTACAACGATATAGTATGTTCCTAATGAGCCGCCTAGCCAACAATACCATGGAGCCTCTGCAGATGATTAAAACAATGTGAGCCACAGTCAGCACTTGTACATCAGCTCACTTGCTGGATGAGCAGTTCTTCAGCATACCTTTTAGACGGGGCATGGTCGGTAGTGGTGTTTTCAGATAAAAGACATCTACGACGAACAAAATAACGCCTGTGCTTAGACCCGTAAGGAAATTCAGCATGGAACAAAATGCTCGGCCACCATAGGCCTCCATAGTGGCATTGGTACCTAAATCATACAAGCACAGTGAGAAAGACATCCACGCGCTCTTGACTTCGTTACCGACCTGCTTGGAAAGCCACCCCACAACCCGCCAGGAGAGGCAGAATAGCGAACAAGTAATCATTCGCCATAGCGCACTGATACCAGGTAGTCTTGGGGTCATCCTGTTGGTTTTTGGCGGCAATCGTTGAGCAGCTTTCGCTCAACTTGTCTGGAAGATCCGTTCCGGCAGCCGTTGACGTCTGGTGATTCTCAAGTATGACCACATGCATTGTATGGTCTGCCGTGTCTGTTTTTTCTTCGATATGAACGGTAGATTCAGTACGAGTGTCTTCTTGAGAATGCATTCGAGCGGTCTCCTAGATGTGCGATAGCAACAACGAAAAGGAGCTCGCTGAACGTATAAGCCCTTTTTATTAGAACAAGAGCGTGAGCACACAGATACTCAAGCAAGATCTATTGATCCAGCATTGAGCACATGGTTGTGAAACGGTGCCTTTAATTCGTGCTTCTATGCAGAGATGAAGAGGTCAGCACGTAGCTACCACAACCCCTTTCTTGCATCAGCTTGTTCAATAAAAGATCGCGAGCTTATCTGATTCCTCCATATCTATGGAGGGTATGAATATATGTGGCACACTCGACTAGTCCATATACTACTAAAACCTGCTGTGCAAGCATTACGTACTGAGTGATATGCAGCTGTTGTCCAACCAGGATCTTATTCCCGCCGCCGCTTTATTTACCCGGATATAACGTTTATAGCGCTGACACCCACGCAAAACTGTGATATTTAGTCGAACCAAAGCTCTATAAAAAATTGGAAGAGTCGTATGGATTCAGATGGATCGAATTCAGTAACAGGTGGTTATGTTTCAGAGAAGGGGTAGAACACTCTCTGTGGGCGTGCCTGTGGGCGTGTGACGTGAGGATTTCCGCAGCAAAAACGATCGAGGACGATCGAAACTGTCAATTTCCGGTTCTCTTCTCTCCTCCTTCTTCCACCAACAACTTCTTACCGTCTTTATGGTTGCCACTCGTCGCTCTACGCGGATCCTGTCGCAAGCCTCCTCGTCAGCTGGATCCACACCTGGCTTGACCGAATCGCGCGCGGCCAGTCCACGATCTACCGACGATCCAGACACTAATGACGACAACGATTTTCAATCGCCCCCTATCGTCGCCCGATCGTTGCGCCGTCGAGCCAGACCTTCGGAGCCACAGGTTGGCTCGGACGAGGGCGTCCGGAAGCGGGCCCGCAAACTTGCCTTTGTGGAGATCTCGCAAGAGGAGGACTATCGAGCGATGCAGAAGAAGAATTCGCCTTCTGCTCCAGCCGGCGAAAAGGGCGAGACCACTACAACGGATACGGATGAGTATCTGACTGCCCAGGAAAGCTCACCGTCTGAAAACTCCAGTGCCGCCACCTGGGATGGTGTGACCGAAGACACTCTCGCAGAGGTTCATGCGCTTGATCGAGAGGAAGCGGACATTGCTGCGGAGAATCTTACGGAAGGCAATCCTGCGCCTACTGGTCTAAACGATAGTCAAAGTGACACTGACACCGGTTCCGCGACCGATGCCGAAGGAGATACCGACAACAGCATACGAGAAAATTATACACCCGATCTGAATGTGGTCGACTCGGATGAGGAGAGCGCAGGTACGACGCCCAGCGAGGATAGCGAGGACGACGACGACGATGTTCCTCTTGCTCTTCAACGCCGGGCTGCGCGGGGACGTGGACGAGGTCGAGGAAGAGGACGACCACAACGCGTGCGCAAAAGTCATGTACGTACATATACGAAAATGTGGTATTTTTAAGTAGCTGACTTGATATTCTAGCAAGAGATCACCAACGAGAAGCTGATCTTTCAGCATCCCGAGCTCGCTACCGTATGGGAAGATTTGGAAAACAAGACGAAAGCAGAAGCAGTACCGATCGAGCAGCCCAAGGAACTTGTACTTCCTCTTTTACCATTCCAGAAGCGTGGTGTGGGCTGGATGAGACAACAAGAGGAGCTGAATGATGTATGTAGAAGAAGTGCACAAATGCTTATCAGACGGACTGACTATAATTCTTATATAGTTTAAAGGCGGTGTCTTGGCGGTAGGGCTCTGAAAGGCGCTGCGCGTGTATGTCTTACTAAATCCATATATAGGATGAAATGGGTATGGGCAAGACGATCCAAACCATTGCCTTGATGCTGTGCGACAAAAAGCGGCCCAATCTAGTCATTGCACCTGTGGTATGGACGGGATAATGGTGCTCGATTGATAATTTTCGCTGATGTTTTTCTTTTCATTTACATAGGTCGCTCTCACTCAGTGGAAGACAGAGATAGAGAATCATACCAATAACGCGCTCAAGGTGTACATCTTCCATGGTAAGACGTGTAATTTTTTGCATAATTATGTTCCTAACGCCATATAAAGGCAACAAGCGCGATGGAAGCGCCGCGCATCTGAATCAGTTTGACGTGGTATTGTCTACATGTAAGCTCCAAATATTCTAGACTATTCGTATACTAAGACACAAGTAAAAAAAGACTCTCTGGTTGAGATTGCTTTCCGACACCAAGAGGTTGGCCAGAAGAAAAATGGCAAGGTGGTCAAGACGCGATCTCCGCTGCATCAGATTCAGTGGCAGCGTATTATTCTTGACGAGGCAAGTTGTCCTATCCACTTTGATGTTTCATACGCTGATCTAAGAAAAAAAAAAATACAGGCGCACAATATTAAAGATCGATCTCGAAACACGGCGCGATCTGTGGTATGTTGGAAAGCGGCAATGTTAGATCTTCTTGTTGATACTTATGGCTTTGTTTGAACGTATATAGTTTAATCTGGAAGGCAATTTCCGATGGTCCTTGACCGGTACTCCCCTCCAGAACCGCGTCGGCGAGCTGTACTCCTTGATCCGTTTCATGGAAGCAGGTATAACCTTGGAGGCTTGACACGTGAAGAAAAGGGCAAGTGTCTCATAACGTTGTTTGTGTGTAGATCCGTTTGGTTACTATTTCTGCAAGAAATGTCCTTGTAAAAAGCTCAATTGGGAGTTCTCTGACAAAAGGGGCTGTGATTCGTGTGGACACAAGCCGATGGAGTAAGTGCTTTCCTGTCTTTTTAGGCCGTTTAGATACTCACAACAATTGCGCTCAGTCATGTGTGTTGGTGGAACAACGAGATCCTGAAACCTATCCAAAACCATGGTCATATCGGCGAAGGACGGGTTGCATTCAAAAAGCTAGGCAAGCTGCTGGATAAGATGATGCTGCGACGAACAAAACTCCAGTGTGCGGACGATTTGGGCTTGCCACCTCGTACAGTCGTGGTGCGTCGCGACATCTTTAACGAGGAGGAGGAAGAAATGTACAAGGGCTTGTACAGCGATTCGGCAAGACAGTTCTCAGACTATGTTGAAGAAGGTATGATTTCAACACATATACAAAAACACACACATGCATGGCGTGATCTGACCACATATCATTTAGGCTCGGTTCTAAACAACTACGCCAATATCTTTGAGCTACTCACCCGGATGCGCCAGAGTGGTAAGTACAAATATGGACCGAAAGGCATGGACACTTATCCTTTATACTAGCCAACCACGTGGATCTGGTGACAAAGAAGAATACGGACAATAAGCAGCTGGTATGCATGCTTTGCAATGAACCACCTGAAGTAAGTGAAAAACGGAAATAAACTGGCGTATTGTTTATTTACAACCTCCTGCTTGATTAGGATGCGATAGCAGCCACATGCCGGCATGTCTTTTGCCGAGAGGTAACCTTTGCGATGCTCACAGAGAAAGAAAAACAGAGAGAGCTGACACATTTATCATCTTATCCAGTGCTGTGTGCAGTATATCGAGACCTTCAACAGTCTTGAAACAGATGAGAAGACGCCCAGATGCCCCTCGTGTTATTCCAACTTTAATGTCGATCTTACGCAACCTGCGATGGATACTGGTGGTGCAGGTGAGGGTGCCTACGCTGGGTTCTCCAAGACGAGTATCGTGAACCGTATCGACATGAACAACTGGCGCAGCTCCACCAAAATCGAGGCACTCGTAGAAGAGCTGTCCAATCTTCGAACTGAGGACAAGACAATCAAGAGCATTGTCTTCTCGCAGGTAGAATACTCACCCATATTTATCCACGTCCATTCCCATTGTACTCACATAGCTCTTAAGTTTGTCAACTTTCTGGACTTGGTGTATTGGCGCTTGTCGCGATCGGGCTTCTACTGCATTCGGTTGGACGGAACCATGTCCCTGCAGCAGCGCGATGCAGCCATCAAGCAGTAAGTTGCGAGTCGGATATGAATATGAGCATCGCTGATTGTAAATTGCGCTTTTTCATTTCCATCAATTCTACTCAGATTTATGACAAACCCGGCCTGCACTGTGTTTCTTATTAGTCTCAAGGCTGGCGGCGTTGCGCTCAATCTGACCGAAGCCAGCCGTGTCTTTATCTGGTTAGTTTCCTTGCTTTGTGTCCATGTATTGCCTTTTCCTTTCTAACCAAATACAATTATGTGTCACTTAGCGACCCGTGGTGGAATCCGGTAAGTCACATTAGGAATGTAGCCCAAGCAAACAAGACACTGATTGAATGTTGAAATTGAATATATAGGCTGCCGAACGTAAGTGGAGAGACGCATATGCGTTGATGCGATGCTAACTTTAGAACGATGGATCATTGTATTTTATTATATAGTGCAGGTAAGTTCTTTAAAGCTCAGGAGCCTTTGTTATGGTCCAGACTGATGATTGTTTATGCTTTTATGTAGGCCATGGACCGTATCCACCGTCTCGGTCAGCATCGACCGATCCGAATCACAAGATTGATCATTGGTAACAGTATCGAAAGCCGTATCGTGCAATTGCAGGAGAAGAAGCAAGCGCTCGTGGAGAGCACCGTGGGTAAGTCAGATGGGATATAGGGCAACTACTGGGAAATGGCTGGCTAATCGCTTTTACTTGATAGACAAAAACGATAGTGCACTGGATCGCTTGAGTGTGGAAGATCTTCGTTTCCTGTTTGTCATGTGAGGAACGTTGATACATGCGTCCTGTTGCTATACAAACATACAAACATACATACATATATACATAGTTGTTGAATACGTAGAGAGGGATACAAAATTTAATTCAGATATACATATGTTTTGCGATTCATTTTTAGTGGTTAATGTCTATAACTCTGCATTGCGAGATGCTGTTCTTATAGAAGACTAAGAGTCGACGCACAGCTTGTTGTATGTGCCAGAGATCACAGTGTTGTAATCCAAGAAGACATTATAATCGGCCACAAAAACAGTGAGCAGATCCGAGCCCAGCAAGGAAATTACCGATGCCAACGGGTCACATTCTTCATTGTGCAATGCAACTCGACTGCATACAACTATAAGCATCTAATGTAAAAAGAAGGAAATGCTTTTTGAGAAATTATTAAAGCCGTTTCCGTCCTTTGCTTTCTGCTCTTCAGCCAGATTTCTTGTCGTTAGCATCTTAAACGTCCTTTGATGTGTGTCATTTTGGAGTTTGCCGAGCCTATAGCAAAATGTAAATGTTGTATTTTCCAGAAGATAAGTGTGAATTCTGATCTGCGCACGTTAAAAGGTTACCATTAAGTAGCAGCATCACTATAGGATCTAAACCAACAAAGGGAGAACAACATACATACGTCGACCCTTATTATAATTGAAATGTCCCTCTAAATTTTCCTTCCGACACAAGATAAAGTAATAACTACACTGTAATAATCATATACATTACAAGATCAAAAGATTGCCGTATAAGTACTTGGATACCACGGTGGTTAGATAGGTCAGCCACTATCTTTTAAAGTAGAGAAGAAAATATAATATCTCTGACCTTGCCCTACGACTCGGACACAACAAAGTTTACGGGCAGTCATTGCCGTTTGCCAAGAATGGATAAAGCACTCGGATTTTTTTCTTTCCGCGCTGCATCATCCCAGAGTGTAGGCCAATGTATAACTTTATTTTATTTACATAGCTTCGGATTTAAACAATTAGAGCTGCTACTCTCATGCTAGAGAAAAATAGTCAATCATGGCAAACCTACCTGCGTATTGGCATATGTGGAGAGGAAAAGTGCTACGCCAAATTATAAAATATGGGTTGGTCCAGTTACAATTACCGGGGCGCCTGAAAATCGTCAAGCTCAAAACAAAAGAGCCCGCGCCAAAATGGAAAAAGCTGGTCGCAAAATCCTGTAAATATACACGGCGATGAGGCACACATGGTGTGACACGCCACACACGCAACCTGATGTAAATGTAACCTTACTTGTTGCTATTATGTGAATGAGGGAACAATAAGACGACCTACATATCCCCACAGTCCCCCAAACGGACACGACCCGAGTGTGACGGATGAGTGTCCGTCTTGTAAACCGAGGACCAATAGCGTGCATCACCGGCGAGTCCGTGCGCAGGAATGGCAAGTCCCCGCCTCCCTATGCCCCAACGATTTGAAAAGTGAAAAGAATAGGATCCGCAACAACTGGGGTGATCACAGCAACTCGTTAATGCCATTGCGGGTTGGCAAGAACAAAGAAAGAAAAGAAAGAAAGAGAAGAAAGTAGGGGTCAAGATAGAGTACGACGGGCGAGACGCAAAACAAGATATGCGGCAACAAAGCAGGAGAAGATCTCCGCCTTTGTTCATATATGTAGCTTTTTAGCATCAACTTTCTTGTTCAGCTCATTGTTGTCGACACGCGCAAAAAGAGTATAGAAACGTGCATATCGGCCTTTCAAACACACCTATGCGTGTCTTTCGCCTTTTATTTTTTCTGCAGTCTTGATGACAACCAAAAGTTTGTGCCTTCCTTTCCTTTAATTTCAGTCCCAATTAAGGAACGGGGTACACTTCTTTTTCCATTTCTCTTTCTCTTTCTCTCTCTCTCCCTCTCTCTCTCTATTTCTTCTCTTTTTGTTTAACCCCATCTGAGCTGCCAATCCAGGGTACGTAAGTTGAGGCGGAATGGGTCAGGAGTGTGTGCAGAGGAAAGCCAAAATGTGGGGCAAAAGGGGCTAGGGGCTAGCAGAAGCAAGTTATGTGTGTGCGTGCGTATGTATTTCCGTGTGCGTGGGGTGGTGCGGAACGCACCAAATGTTGTGTCCAGTCGATGATGGAGGGGGGGGGGCCAATAAAGAAAAAGCGAGGCAAGCGGGACAGGGAAAGGGGAGAGAGGGGCTCTGGGGGGTGTTGGAAAGGCCTAAATATTTTTTTTTCTCTTTATTCTTGGCTGACGTCCCTTTTTTGTTTCCCAGACAATGACGACGGTAATGGCAGTACCACCAACAGCAACGACGACGATGCCAAAGACGACGACCTTGCCAGATTATCTTGGCCAAAAGATTACGGACGAGACGGAAAACGGACGGAATCGGTCTGACGCTGATATTTTTGATCTCTATGAGCTCGAAAAAAAGGAGGACTTGATTGAACAAGCACAAACGCGGCTGCGTCGCATTGTATTGGAAGAGCGGCTCGCAGACGTGATGCGTCAAGTGATTGAGATCCAGAGCGAGACGGAGTTTGTGCGCGTGGATGCAGCAGCTACGCTCGACGCCCTTCGCCAGCAAAGCGATGGCGACCACGGCCGCCTCGAGGCGCTCGAACGGCGGTGTCAAAACCACCTTGGCCAGCTTTCTCAGCTCAGAAAGAAAGCCGAGCACAACAGCGCGTTCTCAATGACCCGACTTTCGTCCGTATTCAGCCGCTCGAGCGCCGAACCCAACCACGACGACGACGACGACCAAGACGACGTGAAGAGCATGACGTCCAAGTCCTCGTCGCTCACGTCGAGCAGCGTGCCTTCAGAGGCAGAGCGACACCGACGACGCAGCCGAGTCAGGCAGCATCGGCAGCGGCACCAGGAGCGGCTCCGTGCCGAACAAAAGAATACCAATCTACCCCTATCCATATCGGATATGCACAGCAATCACCAACGCGTTGAGGACGACGATGACGACGAGTTTACCGAGCTGCAGTGGATGCCCAAGCTTCAGCAGGAGGCCAACGGGCGCCCGATGCATGGCCTAAAGAAAGATACTACGCTCGAAGACGATGAGCGGCAGTCGGTCACCTCGTCTGAGCTGTCACACCCGCAGCGCCTATGCGATGTCATGCCCGATTTTGTCGCCGAGCGTCTCGTCACAACCCGCCATCCGCTGTCGCCCATCACCGCCGTCGACTCGTATAAGGACGAGTCTTACTTTGTCGACGAACCCGAGTCGTTGTCCTGGAACAAGGCGAAGGTTATGCAGCCCTCGCCACTGCTGTACGACGACGCATGCAAAGATGACGCGCTATCGTGGAACAAGTATGACTGCAGCCGCAACGTGTCCTTTGATCACACAATGAGCCTTATCGACAACCTGTCCGAGGATGCATTCAACAGTAGCGTTCTCGACGGTTTGGATACCTGGCTCGTCGACCCGCAACACACCGACCTCTGTCACGCATCTCCGCCGTGTGCCTACCCGGAGGACGAAGATCGACGCCAGTACATTCAGAAACAAAAGCAACGTCGTCTGAATTATCAGCGCCGGGTCACAGCTGCTTGTGACCTGGTCCATACCTTGTGCTCACCCACCGCGCTCTGTTACTATGGCATCACAGGCTCTTGGATGCTTGTGGGCGCGGCGACGGACTGGGCTCTGCAATGGCTCAAGTTCCTCGCCGTCCTCGCTGCAGCAGTCTTGATCAGTCTCATCAAAGGTCCATACGACATCGTCGACTAGACGATATACCTGCTTCGATACGCCTCGCGCGCGTTGCTCCACCTACCACCTACACCTTCTCTTCAAGTCTCTTTCTCATGCTTTTCGTTCTTTCCTTTTTTGGATCATGCTACATATCCACATACACCCATCCCTTTCTCTATACATACTTTTCAACAAACGCACACTCGCTTCTCTCTTTATTGCTCTTTACCTATGTACAAACGATTCCCCCCACCCAAAATGAATCCTCCCGTATATGAAACTCATACCCCTACACCCACCCCCACTGCCTTAATGCGCCCACCCTCACACATTTTTTTGTATATGTCCGCTCGTGTATTATGATCCGTGAGACTCGGACAAAAAGAATATATGTATCAACAGAACACTGAATATATATGAAAACCTATAATATAACAGCAAAAATAAAATAAAAATGAAGAAAAAAAAGTTTATCTATGGAATATAGAAAAAGTCTAGGCCAACAAATGCGCCAAGGTTTGACAGCAGGAAAAACAAGCCAACGAGAGGTGAGGCGCGTGTTTATTCATTCGCCGATCATGGTTTTGAGAGTTTAAATAAGGGCGCACGAGCTTCGTGTCAAGACTCCACACTTGCTCTTTTCTCATCATGTCCACTTACTTTGATACCATCACCCGTTCTTACACTGATGTCGATACCTCAAACGGTATCAACACCATCCAGTTTCTCGAGGCTACCGAGGGTGTTGTCAAGCTCTTTGGTAAGACACCACTCTCCTTTGTTGTGCCTTTGACTTAACTCTTATTAGACAAGCTCGGCTCATCTGCCTTCTCCGTGGTCCAGAGCGACATGAACGGCAACATCAAGGTAAAACACTGGCTGGTTTCAAGGTAGCTTTCTTCTCATTCGCCATGGTAGAAAATCAAAGATCGTTACCTGAGCAACCCTGCGTCGAATGAGACTCTGGAGGGCCTGATGGCCACCGAGGCTCCCGAGAAGAAGCGTGTCGCTACCGAGGGTCTTTTGTGGCTCTCTCGGTAAGTCGCATACTATGGATTTATCACAAGAAGCTTACCTATAGCCTTCTTTTCCCAGTGGTCTCGACTTCACCGCCCAGGCTCTGCACCGCAGCATCGAGAACCCCACCGAGGAGCTCAACGAATCGTTCACCAAGGCCTATGAGAACACCCTCAGAAAACACCATAGCTTTGTCGTGCGTCCCGTCTTCAGCGTAAGTCCTGAAATTACAAGTAAAACAGCTAGGTACTGACGGTTGTCTATGTAGTTGGCCATGAAGGCATGCCCTTACCGCAAGGACTTTTATGAGAAGATTGGCGTCGTCAACGACGCTGCGCTGGAGCTCATGAAGTCCTGGCTGGCTGCCCTGCAGGATATCATCAAGCAGATTCAGGAAGTGTTTAAGGCTCACCCCGAGTATATCAAGGGCATGTAAATAGAATATCCTTCTTCCCCTTTTCAAAATTTCCTTTTTCGTTTTTTTGGCCCTCGCGTTAAATCCTATTTATTGAGCTTGCATGTTATACCAACGCTGCGGTTTGACTCTGTCTGTCTCGGGGAACTGGGTATACAAAGCGAAGAAATGGTCCACCTATCACTGAGTGATATACAGTCCCATGTTCATCGGACACAGCAAATTGGATCTGTCTTGATTTCCCCGCTTAAATACCAATAATTTACATGATGTGTCGTAATTAAATGTATACGCCCCAGCGAACTTTGTTCTTTTTTTGTTGTTGTCTCTCCTTTTATTCTTTTTTCTTCCTTGCGCCACAGCCCATATCATTAAAACGATTAATGCAGGTTATGACGGGCTCTTACTATTGCACGCTGCCGTTTTGTATATAAAGTGGACAGCACCGCGCCACGTGCTGAAGCATTCGTCCGACCAATCTATGCTAAGCAACGCGGTCGAAATAGAATATCCGTTGGCGACGTTGATGGAAAATTATCCAAGATGCTCTCACGCTATATACTTTGTTCGCTTCAAGCATAAAGTCACGTTTTCTCTACTTATAGCTGAAACAGACATAGGCGCAGCTTCATTAGTTGAGCTTGCTTGAGGAATGTATAACACGAACCCAGCTATATCATTTATATGTCGGATTAAACTCCATTAAAACGAGTGTCCGACCTCCGTCCCAAGTATAGATTCGAGTAATATAATGGCGCACTTTACCACCATGTATCATACAGACCGCGAAATAAAAGAGCGGGCGGTCAAAAAATCTAGACTGAATATTACACTGTGTCTATATGTCCTCCAATGCCACTCTATATATCTGTGAGCAATCGCTCATATATGAGTCCTATACCACAGTGTTCTCCCTGGTATATATAAAGATCAAGGCAAGCTACTTAGCATTGCTATTATGAGCAAAAAGGCCAAAGACGAAAGGAAGAACAAAAAAAAAGTCCGCAGCTCATGCGTTGCCCCTTCTCCGTATTTACTCGAGTGCCGCCTATTTTCTCTTTTCCATAGGACACCTTTCACATTGTCTACGTCTGCCGATGGGGACACGATGTATCCAGTCTACACTTTCAAAAACCAGCGCCTCTTCGGTCGTGAAGTCCTACGCTGCAACCGAACTCGCTGCCAAAGGTGATCTCGCATTGCTGCAGCAGCAGCTCATTAACAACCACCACGATTCCGACGCACCTCAACTCACCACTGGCCTACGCCCTCTCCACTACGCTGCCTCACGCGGGCATTTACCTGTCGTGGTTTATCTCGTTGAAAAAGCCGGTGTCACAGTCGATGCAACCGATAGAGAAGGCGAGGTATGAGATTATAACTATTGTCGTTGCTTGTGCATAATAATAATAATGTCTTTCTTTTGGTGATTGTTCTTATTTTAGACAGCGCTACTGAAGGCTGCCTATGCAGGCCATTTCGAGGTCGTGCAGTACCTCGTCCAGGCCAATGCAAACCTTTTCCATCAGGACCGAGACGGCTGGACCGTCCTCCACAACGCATGCTCGCGCGGCCACCTCGATATGGTGAGGTACCTTATCGAGCAAGGCGCCCATGTGAATGCATCCAGTCGACAGGGCCATACTCCACTCAGTAAGTCATATATTTTGGGCTCTATTCTATTATACTGAGACCGAGCTTCAGTCAATGCCGCCTCACGCGGTGATCCGATCCTTGTGCGCTATCTCCTCGACGAAGCATGCGCCGATCCGACAATCCGCAACGCCTTTGGCGAGACAGCCTACGATGCCGCAGCGGCCGCAGGAGCAGCCTACACATGCGAAATCCTCCAGCAGACTGAGCAAGCCTTTGTGGCCGTGCAAGGACGCCCCGACATTGAGCATGTGACGGTGCCTGTCCTCGTTTACGAGCATGAGCGTGCAATACCTTCCGCCTCCTCCTCCTCCCTGCTCCTCGGGTTCGCTCAGCCTTCACCACGAAAACCTACCATGCCGTTTTCGGCCCACACCCTCGGCAAGGATGCATGGACGCGCGTACCGAGTGGCGAGCCGATCGCCAAGCGGCACGCACGGCTGCCTGACCCGAACGTGTGGTTCTGGCTTACGGACTGGGCGATTGATTATTCTCACCCAAATGTAGATCGTGACGGTTGGCAGTATGCTAGGGATGGAAGCGAGGATTGGACGGGGTCTCTCACGAGTAAACACAACCTGAGCTCCTTTACCCGACGCCGGAGGCGATGGATGCGCATCATGAAACAGAGAAACCAAGGTATGGATATACAGGGGAAGCAACGTGCTATCATGCCGATAGAAGAAAGTACCTATTGAATGGATCGTAGACATACAGGAAGAGCAACAACAAGAGGAATATCAAGACACCATGAGCGTGAGCGGGCGACCTTCTTTTGCATCCTCGCGCAGTGGCTCGTTCAGCCGACCGACGTATACTTGGGAGAGCAACGAGCAGGCGCCCAACTGTCGACGCTGCGGGCGGTGGTTCAACCTGCTGGTTCGCAGACATCACTGCAGGTAAAGAAAACAGTTTCAACGTGACGAATCTGTGCAGTGCTTATTAAATGCACATCTAGGCGGTGCGGACTGATTATCTGTGACAAATGTTCGACGCACCGCGTCATGCTGCCGTTCTCACATATCGTGCAAGACCCAGCTGTACCCATGGAACAACATTACCTCATGTCGCTTCAGCCACAGCGGACCTGCAGTGCTTGCTTTGACGAGCTCTCGCGCCCGACTATGACCATGCAACGAAGCCCGAGCGTCCAATCCATCATGATGGACTGTCCCGTCTGCGGCGTCCATCTTGGTGATTTTGGTGAGGCCGAGGCACAAGAACAGCATGTCCAGTCTTGTCTGAGTGCCAACACCTCTACCGCCATGACTGGTGTCCGCTACGTGGGTAGGCAACTTTTCTCCGGGTAGAAACATTTTTGTTTATTCGTGCCTTGCTTTTCTCTATTAGTGTATATGCTTGGACCGAATTCTACTATACTGGGACAGGAGTGCGTTATCTGCTTGGAAGAGTTTTCGGAAGGTAACACGCATATAAAGGCATATTACTTTATGTGTCTCACCCATCTAAAAACAGGTGATACGCTGGCACGACTCAATTGCTTGTGCACATTTCACCGCCATTGTATCCACGGCTGGTTCAGAAAAGGCAAAGAGTGTCCCGTTCATTCCCAATAAAAATAAGATACCATTAGCTACTACCCACAGTAATTTTTCGAATCTGAAGTCGTGCTTTTTACAAAATATCACGGTTACATAGACATACTAATGAGTACAAACCGGCAGGTTGTTGTAAATATTATCCTCTTGATAAAGTGTGTAATACATAAAGTATGGTATTCCTACCTTTAGCTGTTTTCATACCTTCGTATCATCTTCTAAATTTTACTAATTGACCTACTTTAAGCAAATTAGCTCTTCGATACCTATCAGTGTCTCCCTTTTTGGGTCGCTTGATAGAACCCAAGCGCTGGAACAGTTTGATTTTTCACACAAGGCACTCGTTCGGCGCAGCTCGCGAGGCTCGGGCGATGCTAGAACCCATCGCTTTAGACAGGTGTGGAGAAAAAAAAAGAGTCGGACTCAGGCAAGCTCCACAATGGCCTTGCGCACCTTTGCCCACCTTCGCCAAGTCACCGTGCATCCAGACATTCAGATGTTATGAGTAACCCAATCAAGTTGATTTCGAGACCGAAATGGATTTAAGAGATTATCGTGGCATGATATCGCAGGGTTCCTTCAGCGTTGTCTGTCTAGTCGCGCTGTTTATTACTTCGATACACCTCCTTCTGCGACAATAAGGACCCTATTATGTTATGACTCCTTTCTATTTGCACTTCCCCCCCCCCGGCATCACCGCTTTTTTAAGCTGCTCGAGCCGCTGCTTTGCTGTGTTTATAGTATTCGTTTTCTGGGTGCAATAATTGTATTATCGTCGCGTCGTACGCTAGTGACAGAATTCATGCGTCCATGGACGCGTGGTTAAACTCTATCCAGAAAACTCTTCTGATACTCCGGCTACCAGCGGAAGCAACGATGGCGAAACGAGTGAGATGGAAGGAGGGGAACAGACGGGGCTGATAGAATGGGATGGGTTCCGCTGACCCAGTACAGTTGCCGCTCGTAGCTGGATGGAACAAGGCGTATATTACACATAATCAGCGACTGGGATGGATATTATTGCCTGTGCAAATATTACGCAGGCAACGTTACTGGCAACCCACAACACCTCTAAAACGAAACACTTCCACAGATGAGTGGGCGTCTGCGACTATGCAAGGGCGCCATACCAGTGAGCATGTGACGGCGCCTGTCCTCATTCACGAGTACGGATGCGCCATG
This sequence comes from Syncephalastrum contaminatum, assembly GCA_013461545.1. Taxonomy (NCBI): domain Eukaryota; kingdom Fungi; phylum Mucoromycota; class Mucoromycetes; order Mucorales; family Syncephalastraceae; genus Syncephalastrum; species Syncephalastrum contaminatum. The sequence continues at coordinate 304,289 of VAFG01000345.1, read as the reverse complement.
GCGGCCTCCTCGTGTCGTCACACACTTCCGCCTAGTCGTCATTTTTCCTCGGATCCGCGCGAACTCGCTCACCACAAAAAGTTATAGTTGTGCCGTTTTCGGCCAAGTGTCTCGGCAAGGTTTGCATAGGTGCGCATACCGAGTGATGAACCGATCACCACGCAAGCGGCACACACGGATGCTTGAGCCCACTATGTGGTTTTGGGTCGGTTAGTTCTGTGTCGGTCGGTTCTGGCTCACGGACTGGGCCATTGATTTACTCTCAGTACTTTGTAAATCACCACCCGAATGTGGATCGTGACGGTTTGTAGTATGCTAGTGATGGAAGCGAAGATCGGACGGGGCACCTCACGAGTACACACATAACCTGGGCCCCTATACCCGACGCGTATCATGAAACGGAGAAATCAAGGTAATGATATACAGGGAAAACAACGTGCTACCATGCCGAGAGAAGATTGGGCATATTGAATAGATATACAGGGGCAAGAACTGAGGAATATGACCACAGGAGCGTAAGTAAGCGAGCTTCATTTGCATACTTGCCTAGTGGCTCATTACCTAGGTCAAGTATAATTGGACAGCTACTCAACGATTGACAATGTCCTCAGACATCACTGCAGGTAAAAACTTTGTTTTTTGTTTCAAGCGTAACGAATCTGTGCAGTGCATATCGAAATGCACGTCTCCAGCGTGCGGCCTGATTAAGTCTGTGACAACTGCTCTATGCACCTTACCATGCTGCAAGACCCGGGTGTACTCATGGAACATTGACTCATGTAGCTTCAGCCACAGCGGACCTGCAGTGCTTGTTGGAGAACTCTCGCGCCAGACGATCACCATGCAGCGAAGCCCGTATCACGAACGGCTGTTTTGTTTGCGATGCTCATCTCGAGGGCTCTGGCAAGCACAGGAGGAGTGTGTTTGGTTCTTGTGTGAGTACAATGCTTCGACTGTGGCAAGTGTCTCCGCTTATGTAGTTGAGCCCTGCAGTGCGGGTAGAAACGCGATTCTTTTCGACCCTTTATCTCTTTCTTTTCTTTCAGTCTACATGACCAGGCCAAATTCTATTATTCTGGGACAAGAGTGAGGTGTGTCCGCTTGAAAAAAAGTTGTGCAAGGTAACACGATACACGCAAATTGGAAGCATTATCGTCTTTTTTCTGTGCGCGTGTCTCACCCAACGTCGTCATTTCCAACCCAAAATCAGGCAGACACGTCCGCACAGCTCAGTTGCTTGTATACATCTCACCACCATTATCGCACCCACGGCTGGTTTAACCAAGGCAAGGAATGCTCCCATTCATTCCTAACCAGGAGCAGGATACCATTGGTTCTTAGATATCCTCTTCTGAGAGATTTTCCGAAAGGTCGTTCTTTTAAACAAAATCACGATAGCACAATCAATAACGAGCACACGAAAAGCAGATAGTTTCATAATCATCATGATAAAGTATATACTCCAAAAAATACCCTCCGTGCAACATGCATAGCACTTGTTTTATCTTTAGCCTTGTCATGCGGCTCATGATATTGATGTATTGTTTTAAATTGGAACAACACAACTTTAACGGAAATAGTAATCCCAAAGTGTATACCTAATGACCATCCAGAACATTCCTTTACGTTTATTATCTTGATGAGCTAGGCCAGTCCCTGTTTCGATCGATGGACGGGGTCATTCGTTTACATACGTAATGGAAAGACCCTCTGAGTTTGGGGGTGGGAGTTCGGAGGCGGGGAAAAAACCTACAATATTACGTTCCTGGATATGAACAAGGATGGTATCGCTGTACGACCCACCCATGCGGCGCCCCGTTTTGGCTACATATGTAAGAAAGTAGTAATGTGTGTGTACGGTAGAGATATATATCTATGTAAGTCCACGTATTATCATGGAAAGCAAGAACAAGTATTTTTGTTTGCTCTTATGCATCGGGGGAAAAAAAAGTGATCTTCCTCTGGATGAGAGGTTTTTGCCATACCAATAAGGAAAGGCATGCATAACAAACGCAAGCAGGAAAGAGGGGGACAAACTCATTTTTAGGCAAGAGGACACCCGTCACATATCATCTGCTGCTAATTCACACTTCTTTTGACGGCCAGGTGATAATAACGACGTCAGGTGGTTAGGGCGGAGTATAATTGACCCGGAATGACATGCTTCTTGCAAACGATTATATTTAGCAAATTAAAGGTTCCAAGAGGTTCGGAAACGGAGCATGGATTAAATGGGCCCCAGTTAAATAACATCATCCACCATTATCAAATGTTGTGTCGTGTGGAAACGTTTGCAAGAAAACGTGCGCGGACCTTTTTTTGGTGACAAGCGATAGCGTCCCAAAACACCTTGTCTCTCCCCCCACCCCATCCCGCGTGATACCCCCTTCAAATCCCTTCTGTTTCTCACACAACCTCATTCGACTCAAAGAGAGAGAGAGAGAGAGAGAAAAAAAAACACTCACGCATCCTTCTTTATCAGATGCAGGCCAAAAGTATGAGGCGACCTGTCGTGTGAAAAGCAAAAATGGCGCCGAGAGATATTAGGACAGGAGGTGAAAAGGGGAAAAACTCAGCCTACGACCTGCATGTTCCATCTAAGGTTGATTAAGGAAGAGTGAGTGATGGGGGAGCCATCAGGGCTCTGATTGAATTGCTTCATCATTGGCTACAAGGAGGGGCTAGTGCAAAGCAAGGACTCCCTACGAGTGCAAGACATGGATATTTAGATGAGCGGGGAGAGAGAGAGTGCGTGTGTGCGTGTGTGTGTGTGTGTGTGTGTGTGAAAAGATGGGAAGCGTAAAGGCGCCAAACCTTATACCTGAATAGGCAAGTGAAGGGTGATGATGTGCGTGTCACCGTTCGCCCAATGCAACTTCTCATTGCATACACGACGGGCCTTAATACAGCCAGTCATTTAGCGTACACCCACTCATACGTAAACTTACTATTTGGGGGGGAGGGAGGGGTGGGGGTGGAACCTGCTCTCGTTTTTTTTTCTTTCCAGCTCTACGTTGTTCTGTCTCGTCTCTCTCTCTTCCTCTTTCTTCCTCTTTCTCCTCAGGCTTCCTTCCTTTGCTTGCGATACCCCTCCCCCACCCCTTTATTATTCTTTTTCTCTTTTCTTTATTCTTCTTGTACAGTACTCTTTTTCTCTTTTCTTGACTCTTTCTCTTTCACCCGCCTCGCCATCATGCACTGCTAAGATTGCAACTCCAACCACTTTTTTTTTATATCTCTGTTCCCAATCTCGCCATCCTTCAAAACTCATACCTTACCTCTATGCATCATCTCGTATATATCCCTGCAACTCTCTCCCATACCATGCCTGTATACTACTGAGACTCAACATCACTCAACAACAAAGCCTACCTCTGCGCCGAACACAAAACAACCGAAAAGGAAGAACCACGCACATTATCAACGACTGCCGACAACTATCCGCTTTCCAACCAACCGACCCCCTCCCAAACCAAACCAAGATAGCAACAGCGCTTACTTGATCTCGATCTGATCCGACCTCAACAAGAACACCGTATCTAACAAGTATAATACATTCTACCCCCGCAATGGACGTCATGCAATCCGAGGACTACTGGACCCAAGTGTCACAGGTGATGGTGGACAAGGTGATCAAAGCCAGCGATGATGCCGAATACCAGCTCCTTGAGGAACTCGGCCGGGGCTCGTACGGCTGTTTGTTTCTAGGACAGAGCCTGGCAGATACGACCACGTACGTGGCCATCAAGGTTCTGAGCAAGGCCGGCCTCGATCCTCAGCAGCAGGACCTGCAGCGGCTGGAAATCGACATCCAGTCCTCCCTGAAACACGACAACGTTCTGACTCTGCACGGCACGGCCGAAGACCACGAGTTTACGTACATGATCATGGAACTCTGCGACGGCGGCGACCTCTTTGATTTCTGTGCCGCCCGCCCTGCCGATGAATCCACCGCCAGGGTGCTTTTCACTCAGATCCTCGAGGCCGTTGACCACCTCCACGCCCACTCCGTTTACCACCGCGACCTCAAACTCGAGAACGTCCTGCTCATCAACGATGCCAAGCTCGACTGCCGCGTCGCCGACTTTGGCCTCGCCACCCGCGAGCGCTACAACATGGAGTTTGGCTGTGGCTCGACCGCTTATCTCGCACCCGAACATTTTGATGACGACGACGACGAAGACAAAGCACTCGCTTACTATGATGCGGCTGCCTCCGATGTGTGGAGTCTCGGCATCCTGCTCCTGGCCCTGCTCGTCGGACGCAACCCGTGGCAAGAGGCGACCTCCCTCGACAACGCCTACCGTGCCTTCCGCGACGACCCGGCCGTGCTCAAGCACACGCTCTTCCCATCGCTCTCTTCGCACTGCTTCCATTTCCTGACCCGTGTGCTCTCGCCCAACCCTGCTCTGCGCCCCTCCGTCACCGAAATGAAGCACCAGTTTGCTGCCCTCGACCGCCTCTTGCTCGAGGACGGCCAGGAAGAAGAAGACGACGATGATTACTGCTGCTGGCCCGTCGACATTGCCCCTGCCGCTGCACGTATCTCGGACAAGGCCAGCTTCGACTCGGCTGTCTTTAGCATGGGCAACTCGTGGTCCGACATGGTCGAGGAAGACGAACAACTGCAACAACACCAGGTTGACTCGCTTGCCTCCTCCATGCATGAAGCCTTCGAAGATGAAGACGACGAAATGTTTATTCATAGCCAAGAGAAAACTTCCTGGTGGCTCTAGGTTCTACTTTTCTTTCCCACTTCTTTATCTTTGTTTAAAAACTTGCAACATCCAAAAAGAAAAAAAAATACTCGGCAAAAAAAAATAATAATAACGTTCATTTTCTTGGCTTCATTTACCCATTTGGTCAGATGACAACAATCGTGTGTGCGCTTAAGCCTAGCTTGAACCATAGACCCAATGCACAGTTCGGCATCCTGCACTACCTTTCTTACCTTACACAAATAACCATCCCTTCTGGCTTGAGAACGCAACAGGCATGTCTGTGCACACTGTAGTTCATGATAAGACTAAACCAGTGGAATGGATGTACACGCGGCCGAGGATGCAGCCTTGCAACCATCCTATTATATGATTTGGCCCAGGCCCGACCACCCGTGGTACGAAGAGAAGCATCACGTTCATTTACCCTATTCAGACCGAACCCCCAAAAAATAAAATCGTCGAAATGCTTCACTTTGACACACCCACACACGCTAGGCCACCCGCGGGAAACAGTCCACTCATCCCACTCATAAAGTTCCCGGCCCAAGAGGAATGCCGTTTTAGCAATCAAATCAAAACATAAAGGCAACGCATGTGAGAACAGGTTTTTTGAGTTTAGACTGGTTTTTTGTGGGGTGTCCGAGGCGCTGGGACCCATCCAACGTCTGTGTTTTGCTTATCAAGCGATAGCCAAATGCAAGAACACCAAACGCCCTCATGTTAGACAAATAGAAATAGCCGCTGGCTCATGCACGATGGCAGCAGTCTGAGCGGAGGTTCCATGGGCCTCCGTCCGGTCTACGATATGCAGACTGTGTCACCTTCCTCTCAATAATTACTTTTATTAAACTTGGCTCTCAGGACCTGCCCTTTTGCACGACGACGATCACGCCTCAAGCTCTTTTGTGAAGGCTAGTATGCATGTCACATTTTTCGTGCGATTATAGTTCAACCACGTTTGATTTGCTCTGCCTGTATTTCAATAAGAACCAAAGGGAGCTCACGTGACAAGAAAAAGCTCACATTGCGCGTGCGCGTGCTCTTAATCCACTCAATCATCCACCTGCCCATACATATTTAGACATTGTTTTTGTCTCGATAAAGATCTCCACCACATGTATAGATTTTGCGCGTGTTGTGTGTAAATCATGAATTTGAGGGAATTAGGTATACAGAAATAAAGAGGACAGTCTACATACAGATCACTCGAAGAGCAAACGTCAATATTTAAACTTGGATACGCTCAAATGTGATTTTGAGATCCTCGGGCATGAGGAGAAGCGCACCCTTTAGCTCGAGTTTTTCACGGTAGGGCGAATCGTCCGGTAAGCGCCACGAGTATCGCTGCAACAAGAGCGGCAGTATAATGCGCTGCTCCGCCATTGAGAAGTTCATGCCAATGCATCTATACGGAAAAAAAACACACGTGCGTAAGTCGCTGTGCATACATGTGGATCTCTATTTTTGTTACGTACTGTCTCGGGCCACTGCTGAATGGCAACCAGCCCTCGGTTTCCTCGCGATCTGGATTGAATACCTCGGGATCTTTAAACACAGCCGGGTTCCGGTGCATTTCATAGATATCTAGCTTGACGCTGGTGCCTTCAGGGATCATCATGCCACCGAGCTCAGTGTCGCATGCGGCAAAGCGTGGCAGCGTGCCAGTGGCGGGCGGGTTGATCCGGAGCCCTTCCCGGATGATGCGGTTCAAATAGGGCATGGCGTGAAGTTGTTCTTGTGTGGGCGTGTCTGTGCTTGTACCGAGCACGCTGAGTACCTCTTCTCGGGCCTTGGCTTGGATTTCCTGCAATTAAGGTGAGCCTCCCAATTATTTACAGCATAATGTCCGTACTGGGTAGCGGGCAAGCCAGTAGATGGCGTACGAGAGCGCGTTGGCAGTTGTGTCATGGCCTGCCACAAAGAACAAACACAAATTGCTCTAAGAATGTAAAATGAGCTGGGATAGCAGTCAGTTACAACAACTTACCATGAGTTCCTCATCCGAAAGGGCGGCACCCGCCTCATCTTCAGCCTCAAGCATGAGTGTCAAAAGATCCTTTTCGCTTTCCTTGAGGCCTTTGTCTTGACCGAGTTCCTTGCGCTTAGTGGTAATGATGTTCTCAATCATCCCAAGCAAGTCAAAGAGGTCCTGACGGGCGCGCGAGCGGCCAGGGATCAGCCAGTAAAAGTAGCGGTCCGTGAATGGAAACGCGGCGGGGAAGGGATGGAACAACGAATCGGTGACGGAGTGGTACTTGCGCACCCAGTCATTGTCCCTGTCATCCAGCGCTTGAAAGTCAAAGCCAAACCTGGAGGCGGTCTAGTATAAGAGTGGGAACAGCAAAAATATTCCGTGCTTACCCTGCACGTCCAATGGCATCCAATGTGAACCGAGTCATCAAGTCGTGGAAATCCAAGGTACCGCCTTCACGGTCGATGATTTCGAATGATTTTTGCGAGAGTTCTACAAAGAGGTCGAGGGGCATGGATCGATGGAAGGCCGGGTTGGCAATCTTTTGAAATGTATGAGGCCCAATACGTCTTTTTATCTTCTTTGATTATACTCACCTTGCGCTGTTTCTTCCAGTCATGTTCCTGGACAAGCGCCATATTCGGGCCGCCCAAAAACATGCCAATCATGGTTCCCTTCATGCGCTCTTGGAATTTCGGATTCTTGGTGATATCGTCTACGTGCGTGTAGATGAATAACTTTGCTGAGCATGTAACCTATACAAACTCACTGTTGCGGAGGAATTGCTTTGCCGCCTGGGGGTGAGCCACATGCACGGTCCACCCGACCAAGTCCAGGCACTAAGAACGCTCATCAGCTCAAGCAAGACTCTGTCACCTTCACACAATAGTGCCATACCGCAAAGATGCCGAGCGGATGTTTCTGAGCGGCAGGAATAGTCAATTTGTGGGCAGTCTTTTCGACACCCTGGGTCAAAAGGGACGGGACAAAGTTGTAGACGCGCGGCAAGCCGCGCAAGGCTGGCGGCGGACGCACCACGCGGTCGATGGCTCGCACGAGCCACACCGCACTCAGAGCGGCGGTGATGGTGACGATGCGCTGGCGCGGGGTGGTGTCGGCAAGTTTCTCGAGGTACGGCTGGGCAAACTCGACTGCCTTGTCGTAGTAGATATCCATGATACTTTTTGAAAGTAAGCAAATAAGAAAGGGCTGGGAAGAGAAAGAGAAATAAACATGTGCGCTGATTCGTTTTGATCTCGTTTTGCAACCGGCGAATTGTCGCTTGTACAACCCACACAAGTGGCGGGTGATACCGTCGACAAGGAACCCTGGGCAAAATCGTACTATGAGTCAAAGATTCCTTTTGCATTCTCACCCAGGGAGCCGGGTCGGATCCGCCTAATTTTATATTTTCGGTTTTTGCAAGGTTCCATTGGCCTATTATACATACATACACTGTTCTATGGTAGTTTGCTCTTGTCGTATTATGACTTCTCTCGGCCATTCTATTTCCTTTTTGGCTGTCTTCCAATTTTGGTCGCCGGAATTCCGGAAGTCCAAGTGCGCGGCACTGGATCTTGAATGACAGTTTTGATCTGCCCTGAATAGTCATAATTCGTCTAGTTACGAAAATGTGTTTTTGATATATTACTAGGATCCATCGAAGGAGGTTATCCATGGATTCGTAAGGACCCAAAACACTCAATTAATTGCGGTGATCCACAGTTACTCAGACAAGGCGATCAAGTATACATTAGTAATCTTATGCTTGATTATTAATGCAAGCATATTGATATCTTGTCATTGACAGGTCGCTCTGCATGTACTTGGCGGTATATTACGGATACATTTCACATGGACAGTATATATATTGATTCGTGGTGCGCATAGAGACATAGAGTAAGATATAATTAACCAATGGGACAGCACTTGTGATGAGACAGTCTGTCATAGCACTAATTGACAGGCTCAAAGATGACGTCGACATGATAGGGCTTGAGAAGGAAGGATCCCTTAAGCTGGAGGGTATCACGGTGGATCGAGTGCTCGGGCAAATGCCACCGGTAGCGCTGGAGCAAGAGGGGCAAAAACACACGCTGCTCCTGCAAAGAGAAGTTCATGCCGAGACACCTATATCACAGAATAAGAACGCTAGATACTCAAATCCATTCATGGCACGTACTGTCGTGGGCCGCTGCTAAAGGGCAACCAGCCTTCGGTCTCCTCGCGGTCCGGGTTGAATACCTCGGGATCTTTCCACAGATCCGGGTTGCGATGCATCTCAAAGATATCAACGCGCACGCACGTACCCTTGGGGATCATCATGCCACCGAGCTCAGTGTCGCATTCGGCAAAACGCGGCAGGGTACAAGTGATGGGTGGATTGATACGGAGCGATTCGTGTATGATGCGGTTGATGTAGGGCATGGCCTTGATTTGTTCTGGTGTAGGCGCCTCGTCAGTGGCGGTCGTACCCAGGACGCGCTGGACCTCCTCGCGGGCTTGGGTCTGGATGTCTGGATTGCGGGCGAGCCAGTAGATGGCACAAGTGAGTGCGCTGGCAGTTGTGTCATGACCCGCCACAAAGAAGAAACAAAGATTGGCCTAAAGCATGTCAGTAGAGTCCCAAATAAGATCAAACCCCAAAGTTGTATCGTACCAAGAGTTCATCGTCGGACATGGCAGCACCTGCTTCGTTTTCGGCCTCGAGCATGAGCGTCAAGATATCCTTCTCTCGTTCCTTGGTGCCGGACTGCTTGCCCAATTGATCGCGCTTGGCATCAATCACACCTTGCATCATGGCCAGCAGGTCCGTGAGGTCGCGTCGGGCACGGGCACGGCTAGGAATGAGCCAGTAAAAGTTGCGGTCGATAAAAGGAACGGTGCCGACGCTCATGTCGGTCAACGCCTCGTTAACAGTGCGGTATTTGCGCACCCAGTCATTGTCCTTGTCACCTACTGCATTGAAGTCGAAGCCAAAGCTAAATATGGACCAAGTCAGATTTAAGGTTTGAAGGGATCGCTGTATGCTTTACCCCGCACGTCCAATGACATCCAGTGTGAAGCGGCTCATGAGGTTGTCAAAGTCCAGCGTATGGTTCTCCGCTTGTTCAATTTGGTCAAACGTCTTGAAGGACAATTCAGCAAACAGATCCAGTGGCATGGACCGATGGAAGGCTGGGTTGGCAATCTAGGCATTGTGATGTTGTCAATGAGACAATACAAGGGAATCGCTTCGTGGTTTACCATGCGTTGCTTTTTCCAGGCATCGTCATTAACAATGCCGATATTAGGGCCACCCAAGAATAAGCCGACGATGGTGTCATACATCAAGTCTTGGAATAGCGTTCCCTTTGTAATATCATCTGCATAGAAGTAAGTTACGTCTGTGTTATATCGAGCGGTGTTGTCTTACTATTTCGGAGGAATTCCTTCGCGACCTGAGGTTTTGCAATCTGCACACTCCATCCAGTGATATCAAAGTTCTACCAGAGAGCGGAATCAGCGATGGTTTACAAAACTGCTTGGGTATTGGACAGCAACATACCACGTACATGCCCAGTTTGTGTTTCTGAGCGGCAGGAAGGGTCAAGCGGTAAGCGGTTTTTTCAATGCCACCTGTCAACAAGGAAACGATGTAACTCGCACCCACACGCGGCAGGCTGCGCAGGGCGGGTGGCGGACGCACCAGGCGATCCAAGACTCGCAGGAGCAAGACCGCACTCAGAGCGGCTGAGATGGTCACGATGCGCTGGCGCGGCGTGGTCTGAGCCACTTTATCGAGATAAGGCGTGGCAATATCTGTCACACGGGCGAGATAGCTGTCCATTGTTTGGCTGTTTGAGACAAGTAATAAAAAAAGGAAAAGGGATCGAGATCGAGATTGAATGCGTGGGTTATCCCCTTCTTGTTTGTACGACCGTCCGGGGAAGCACCGCCCCCGGTGTGAGTCAAATTCCACGCGTTGCCACCCGGACTGCGGAATCACACACGACACTTCTTCCGGAATGCAGCCGGCTTTGACCTGTCGTGTCTCTTCCGATCCCGGTTTCTCTCGTGAATTCCAGCTTGAGCAATTTACTATCTTATTTGGAATCGAAATTCACTTTCAAGACTTTACCCTGTTCTTATGTTTTCCAGTTATGGATGACGAAGAATGCTTTATTTCATTAATGAGGATCATAATGTGTACTAGGCAGACGTTACTTTCCCTCTTTGTGTACATTTACTTCAGAGCCAAGTAGCATAGGCGAAACTTATGCCACGAACCATAAACATTGCGTTGTTTTCTTTTTTTTTTTTGTATATTCTTCAATGCAAGCAATTTGATGCTTACAGATGGACACACATCATTTTCGATTTTACTAAAGTGTGGCATTAATTAATGATCTCAGCATGAATGTTTTTGTATGACAAACATTGTCTGTGAGTTACTCGGTGATGTTATAAACAGTCTGACGAGTCAATACCAACTTGTAAAACCGCGGGTACCCCTTTTTCCATTCCTGCATGGGGAATAACGAATGAAATCAAAAGAAACCGTATGTCCTGCCATACTTTCCTCGGATTGAGCACCCAACCACCCTGAACGGAGTCTCTTGGAATAGAAATACTCTATAGATATTACAATTGTCCTACGCAAGCGCCCAGCACTTGCCTGAAACCGGTATGGGGTACTTTTGTTTTCTTCTTTTCTATAGTGATGACACGCAGCGCCAGGCATAGACGGTAACGAATTAAAAATAGATCCTGCTTATAAAATACATATATAGCTGGGGGCGCAGTTGGCCTCTATGTATAGAGATCAAACCAAAGTTTTGTTTGTTACCAGGTAATCGGAAGCATCGCGTGAATGGGCAAATCGATTGGCTGGCAAAGCAAAAAGCCAAATATATGAATTCACTGGATTCCTATTATCCGCACTGTATAGGTTGTGTGCGTGTGTGTGTGTGTCTCGATTCCCATTTATAGTGAATTTTTGTGCTGCAATATGCGTCGCAGGTAGGACACACACGCACAAGGTCAGGGAGCTGAGACATAACCCCGGGAATCTGCAGATCTCACATCAGGTTGACACATATTGACTGAACACGTCTTAGAAACAACTGAACCCTTCCGCCCCGCCCCG
>VAFG01000345.1:277977-290938 GCA_013461545.1 Syncephalastrum contaminatum | reverse complement strand
TTTTTTTTTTTTTTTTTTTTTTTTTTTTGTTGACGACATTTGGCCTTTTTTATTTTTTATTTTTGTACAGTAATCTTGTCACTGTGCCGGTAAGCGTTGCAAAAAATAGAAATTTAGTTCGATGTTCTGTGTATGGATGGGCGTGTCTGACCCATATAATTTTTTGTTTTTTAGTTCCATCAAGTGGTCCGGGCCATGACGCCTGTCTTCACCATCATGCTGTCGGTGATGTTTTTGAGCAAGACCTACTCGAGCATGACTTACATCTCGCTCCTGCCGGTCGTGGCTGGTGTTGCGTTTGCCACCTTTGGCGAATACAACTACTCTGCCATGGGTTTCTTCCTCACCGTCCTGGGTACCATCCTCGCCGCTATCAAAACCGTCGTCACCAACCGCGTTCAGGTCGGTCGCACCAAGCTCCACCCGCTGGATCTCCTCCTCCGGATGTCGCCCCTTGCCTTTGTGCAGACCATGATCTATTCGTATGTCACAGGTGAAATGGCCCAGGTCCGCGAGTTTTATCATACCAGCTTCTCGTGGGGCCTTTGCTTTGCCCTCCTGATGAACGGCATCATTGCCTTTTTCCTCAATGTCGTCAGCTTCACTGCAAACAAAAAGACTTCCGCCCTCACCATGACTGTCGCTGGCAACGTGAAGCAGGTTCTTTCCATTGTTTTGGCTGTCATTATCTTCAAATTGCATATCACCTGGATGAACGCTTTGGGTATCCTCTTGACCCTCGCTGGTGGCGCATGGTATACGTAAGTCTTTATTCTGGGTACACTATTTGGCGATATTCAACCCTTTTCTCTATACAGACAAGTCGAAATTGCAGAGAGGAACAAGAGCAAAAAGCTCTCGTCTAACGAGACCCTGCTTGGGTCTAACGCCGACGCAGAACTCGCTGGCATCAAGACCCAGCGATAACTTTTTTTTTCAATTTTTTACCCAACTTCTTTTCTCATCACATCCACCTCTATTAATCCACCTTTTACACAACGAACACACGATCACAATCTCACAGACACACTCTCAATCCTCGCACACGCACGTTTCATTACGCACTCATCTTATTTTTCTTGTTCTTTTTCTTTTTCCTCTTTTTTTTTTTCTCTCTCTCTCTCAACCGTAGATCCATTTTGCATTCGAAATACACAAAAAGAAAAAGACATGATACATACTGTCGTCTGCAAGTGTATGCTTTGCCACTCCCTAAGGGCGCTACTGTTGCAAAAGTGTGCACCCATGATAGCGCATGCGAACACGATCCAGTGTGTCATTGGCCAAAAGCACATGTATTTGGTACTGCTCTATGCATACGTGTTTTTTTAGGTTTGCATGGCGCATCCATCCCGCCTTCATGCGATTCATAGAAAAAGCTGACGCCACAAACATCCATATCAACCGTCCCAAAACAAATACAGCCGAAAGCCACAGACGCGGAACGCCCGATGATACTGTCGATCACATCATGCTTTTGAGTGATGATATAATGAAAAAATACAGCTATCATGTACTCATCGAACCCGTTTTCTATCGATCGTAGGAGACGACCGTCTCTTGTAACACGCTATGGTGACACGTCTTACCATAGCGCATGAAAAAGCCATTATTAGTAAAGCTTGTAATAAAAAGTTTTGATCATGGTTATTACAACGCTCCTTTAGAATCGTAACACTCGTGTGACTGTAGTGAAATGGCGTATAAACACTTTATGCGGGCCAACTAATGTAAGACGACTTAGGAAAAGCCTGTGTCATGAAATCGCCTTGCAAATGAGGGTACAGGTATCATAGCAACTTATGCGTAATACCACTTGTACTTCCTTTCCTATCTCCCGTGCTGCCTAGTTGACGTCAGTCATGAGCTTTATTCCATCTACGAGCTTTATAGGATACTTACTATTCACGGGTTAAGCCGGGGCTGGGCACCGAGCTGTGACCAAGTATCCTTAGGATGATTCAAAGAGGCTGATAAGTCAGTCGAGATAGAATATATTGCATATTATTTATTGTCACCCCACATCGTGGACAGAACCGGTGCGGCATTGCTACATACATACCAAATCGTCACGACAGGCTAATTCTGATAAAAATTGCCATATCTAGGGAACGTCTACCCGCTTCTTCGGGTTTACAGGGAAAAAAGTTTTGTTTTCTTGATTGCTCCGAAGAGTACATTTTAACCAGCTTGTATGACTTGCGATACGTTATAGAGAATAATGTTTCGATACCGCTGTCTGATCTACGGGATATATTTCTTGCCCTGGGACACATCAGTGGACATGGGTAAGTGTAAAAAACCTCGCCCCCTTCAGACTGCATCATAAGGATATCGTGATATCAACGAATATGAGTGGCCTTCGTTGCATGACTCATTATGCCGTACAAAAGTGGACCTATTATAAATCAGGCTTCATAAGATACGTATAGGCTCTTCTGATCTCGCGGTCGGATTTGAGGGAAGTCGCAAATAAAAACAACATTATGCCCATATAATGACACGTAAAGAACATTGGCGTGCTCATACCGCTGTCTCCATCAGCACACGTGATCCAATTTTGTTCACAATCGTATCCTTATGCATTGTTTTCTATGAATGTATACGACTTATATTGTGATGCGAACATAAAGTTATGAAGCTATCATAGTCGGATATAATGAGATTTCTATCATCCACTATGAAGCTCCATGGGCAAACCACATTTATGAATCTAATTATGGCAAGGACCGAGTCTCATATAAAACGGGGGTTCAGCACAAAGTCCACCGCGTTTGCGCAACGACTCAGTGTCGCCTTGCTCGGTTGCATCGTCGATAAAAGCAGTCCTGTCCTTAAGCTCTTGATCCTTTCGGGATTCTTCTTGACCTTGACCAGTAGGAGCACCATGCGCAGCGAGAGCAAAGATAATCGCCAGGAACAAAGAAACAGTAGTAAAGCGCATCTTGATTTTGTTTGTGACGGAGCGTGACAGTAAAGAGAGTAAAGAGATTGTGTGCAGGTAACTTATGACGAAGAAGTTTGTGCTGGCTTCCGTCTTATTTATACCCGTATCCTTGCTTTGTGTGCTAGGACAATCGCAACAGTGTTCTGGAAGCACCAACGTCAGGGGACCGCTCCCAAGCACTCAATTTTCGCGACAGGACGCGCCCTTTTCTTTGTTCAAGTCCAGTCCTAAGCTGCTTATACATACATTCATTGTAATTGCCGTAAGGGGTGTACACCGTTGTCGCATAGAAAAAGATCGGTAAAACGCGCTAGTGAAATCTAGCAAGCCCGCCGGAGTAGAAAATACATACCTTTGTAAACTCGATAATCCTCTTAGGTATTAGTGTATACAGAAACTATCACTCAAGATGCCAAGTTTATGTCAACGTCATGTGTGGTTCTTCCTACCCGGAAGAAAGAAAAAGTCTATCGTGCATACATAAGACTACAGAGAATTCCCTTATCCTAGATAGCAAGAATTGCGGAAGCCCTTCAGGTATATTAATACTTACATTGATGCTCTATGTGGTAATGACCCGGGTCAGTGCTCACTGCACGGGCAACAAATGCTGCATAATGCCACTTGGAACCCAATATCTTAGGACACCGCGCTTTACTTGCCAAATACTTGACACTCATACTATTCTAGCAATTCCATTTAAATCAGAAGAAAAAGGGTGATCTTATCGAAGAGGTTAGACACAGAGCACAACAGATATATAATCCAGACATACACACATAAAAATTACAGATAGACCGTCTACAGCGAAGTTTAAAGTTCGTTCCATTTGTAAGTAACAAAGAAAACATGCGGACAACGATACCAAGTAACCCGTCATTGCAAAAGCAGGGGGCCTGCAGCAAGGCAAATATAATTTTGCACGTATGGGAAATTCAGGGAGCATGCTGTACACTTCTTATATTCTTTGTCTAAATGCATACGTATGTACAGCCCCCGTAGTTTATAAAGTACATATCAGCTGCTAAGCGCACTGGTTCACTTGATTCCTACCCATTTGCAATTTTTGATTTTTCAGAGACGGACAAGCATACTACACAAAGACGCGAATACCGTAAACTTATGCTCGCCATCTCGAAACGCACCTTTGCCATCCTCCACTAATTGACCGACTTTCTTGGCGATAAGCACAGCCGATGCCACACGATGAAATCGTTATGCACCTTTTTGAACGTCGCAGCCCAGAAGATCTAGGTTTCTCTGCCCTGCTTGACGAGCACAGGTTTAAAAGGACCTTCTCGACGATATGCATACACAAGGGACCTGCCAGCACCACTAACCCGTCCGCCTGCTCAAAGACGAGCTTCGCAGCATGATCTCGCTCGCCGCCACCCGCTTCATGGCCGACCAAAGCGCCCCAAAGTATTATAAAATTGTATGAATTTCCAGCACAAACAGCGAGGAGAGGCGGCGTCAAATCATCGCCTCTACAAACAAAACCGCCGACGCTACTATCTGTCCATCCCTCGCGAAATAAAGCACGGTTGGATTGCGTGGGCCGTGGCTCTACCAGATGGCAGCCACATCGCCGCTAGCGCTATGAATGGAGACGCCATCCAAGAATCGACCACTCCCCGACCTAGCTTACCTCATTTCGCATCGGCAAATCCAGCGTTGGTCAAGAGCCAAGGACATATCCGAGACTCTCGTGCTCTTCTGCACAAGTGAGAAGATCAAGTTTGCACGACACCGACGACAACAAATTCCTCAAAGTCTTCGAAGATGGTTTTCAGGACTCCCTGCCCCGCTTACCACCGGTGCGCGATCTCGAGCATGTTATTGATACTGGCGGTGCTGGTCCGATCAACCGGCCTCCAAAGGCATCAAAGGGAAGCTCGCGGTAAACATCCACTTGCCCATATTCTTGGCCAGTTCCCGCCTCCTAGTATCGACCCGCCGAACGATGACTGGATGCAAGACCCCCAGCTGGTGGAAGAAGCACTACAACGGTGGAGAATCAACTCAGAAGCACCAGAACCCCAGAGGAGTGGTCGGCTACCATGACACGCGTCAACCGTCAGCGTTGGGACGCACAAGGGCCCAGGAACTTGCACGGGAGGGTCTACTTTATCAACGAACTTGGTGGCATGCATATTCGAAGACAAGTAGACGGTCGCCACCTTTCCGCGCGGTGGGTGGTGAGGAGGTATCCCGAGCTCGTCCAAGATAGAGTGAGACGCGCGTTTATCGACGACGGCCTCCTACTGGTCAATGCCCGGACGAATGAAGAGTGCCGAAGCGAGCAGGGCCGTACAACATATCTGCGCCCTTTCGGTGATAGTGGCACCATGCAGACACTCAATCGCATGTGGCTGTCCGAGAGACGAGCTCTAGGGCATGCAATACCCGCCGCACAAGAGCAAGCTGTCGACCCTGACGAGCCAGGACAAAACGATGGTGACGACAAACTTGGTTTCTCTCTGAGACCAGACGCGCTCGTCAGGAGGTTGACAAACAGCACAGCTGCTCTGCGGCGGTCAGTGCGCGAGAACGACGCACTTTTCCTTGCTAAAAGGAGTGGCTCTGGCGGAGACGAAGCAGGCAGCGTGTTTCTCCGCAACGAGCATGACATTGGGTAGGTTCTTTCTCTCAATCTATAATATTTGACCAACACGTTATCTTCATCATAGGGCATCTTGTGGCCTGGCTGCCGTCGGCATCAACGAGTTCCGTGCGTTCATCCAAGATGTCCACCCAAACCACCCATATGCACAAGGTTGGGTCCAGTATCTTGGCACGGTATGCCACAACAGTCCAGCAACTGCCAACATAAAGAACGGCTTTACTCTGCTGCGGACAGGCGTCACGAACCTGTATAATTGAACATAGTGCCCCACCCCGTTGGAATATGACCAGTGACCGAGGCGAGAATTATAGTAACAGAATAAAGATATATGCCGCTCTATATATTTACTTAAATGCTGATTCTTGAATGCTCAGCTTAAGAACGGAATCGTCCATTGGATTCCCTAACCTGTAGCTTTGGGACACCCTCCTCATTTGGAAAGAAAAGTGTGTTGCCTTAACGTATGGACCGCCCACGAGCATGCTCACTATTGCCCACTATAGATATTGAATGGATCTGGTCATGTCCCATTCTTGCTCAAGGCTCAATTATATCAGCCTGCATTTAATACTTATCATATAGTGCCAAAACGACAAATATATAACATAGAAAGCAAATAATCATCAATGAGGGAGACACTTTTTATAAGGATAACCGAGTGCGCACCCACTTATGCACATACTCAGAAGGATAGCAACCGTCACCAAAGAGACAAAACCCAACAGCTGGAGAGCCTAGTGGTTGTTCTGCTTATCAAGTATACGACACATAATGAGAAGAATTACTCAGTAATCTCTTCATACGCGTAAAGACTCTTTACGTCAGATACACCGACGCGAATAAGATCAATGAAACAAATGAAAAGGTGGCCAAATGAAATATTTTATGCAACGAGAAAAAGTTTACTCGTAGATGAGGCCGTGGACAGAGATGTCACGCTTGTACTCGGGGACACCGCGGGGGAACCAGAGGGCAATCTCGCGCTCAGCGGACTCGACGGAGTCGGAACCGTGGCAGATGTTGCGGCCGACCTAATACATGTATCAGTATCCTAATTTTACATATATAACAGGGTGTACTTACATCGAGGGAGAAGTCACCACGGATGGTGCCGGGGGCGGAGGCCAAGGGGTTGGTGGCACCGAGCATGGTACGGCCAGTCTTGACGACGTCCTTGCCAGCCCAGACCATACCGACAACGGGGCCAGACTGCATGTACTTGATCAAGCCAGCGAAGAAGCCCTTGCCAGCGAGGTCCTTGTAGTGCTCCTCAAGGTGCTGCTGGGTGGGGTGGAGAAGCTCAAGAGCCATGAGCTGGTAGCCGCGCTGCTCGAAACGCTTGATGATTTCACCAACGAGTCCACGCTGGACACCTGAGAGCATATAAGTACTTCTGTTCTACTATTATACGCGTTACTTGTCTTCTCTTACCGTCGGGCTTGACCATGATGTAAGTACGCTCCATTGTTAAAGATTGATGATTAAGGGCAAAGAAAGCAAAGAAAACTTTTTTTCAGGTGCGGCTTTTTCTTTTTTTCAATTTGATCCCGCGACCTGTCCCACCGGAACTTGATCGATGTGAGCTGCAACCTATCCGTCTTACTGAAACGAGTACGATATGAGTACCTCTGAACTCACAGGTCCTTTATTAGGTACGGGCGGTGCATGGTAGTCCGGTCTGACACGAGCAAGGCCAGCCTAGAGATAGCAAAGTATATTCTTTTTCCAGAGACAAGGGAAGACAGGCCATTTTGGATTGTGACTCCGATCGAGCAAGTGGCTACTCGCCCAACCTGTCAAATTCATTGATCGCACCACGCTCTTCTTAAAAAATCGGAACGGTCTTGGGTGCCCATAGTTCACCGTAATCACGCAGAACAAGGCCAGGTCAATACGTTGGCGAGCACATACCGCAATACTCGTACTTTTGGTGTGTGTTTAAGAGAGACACCAGTTACGTATCCAAATAGACTGCACCGTTTAAAGAATTCGACCTGTTTGGCAGTTACCTATGTTATTCGTGGCACCTATATCGCGCTTTATTACGCGTGTATGATTCCTAAATATATATTTTTCTACCTGCATGCGGTGGCGGACGTGTGGAGAACTATTTTTTATATTATATATTTATATGTTTATATTTTTATATGAGACATACACATAAAGGACTTCTAGGATAACCAGTCTTTACGTATATAGCACTATATTTGGACGAGTGCAGTTTATCGCTTCTTTCACGAAAACTTGGACCAGAGCTCTCGATGTAAGAAGTACATTAATTATCAAGATCGCAGCTGTTGTGGTAGCTTGTATAACGCCTTTCATGTGCAAGGGAGGGGAAGAAATCGCATGGTATAAAGCTTGCATACTCCAGACTTTTCGGTATTCGCAGGGATGTTTATAGCGGCAGCTGGCGAATAGCCCTTTTTGCAAGCTCAGCGAGGTCAAAGGACAAATCTAGACAAGAATTCGAAAGTATTCCGTATGAAACGCTCGATTCACTTCTACTGACTGATGAATGGTGCACTCGTGTGTCGCTATAAAGGTAGGTTACTACCTTGAACCTCTTTCTGCAAAAAAGTGCAAGCTGCCCTGAGATATGGAAGGAACTGCTGATAGGGAGCATCGAAATGCGTTCCTTATTTGATGCCGACTGAGACACTTCGAGCATAAATATCAGTCAGTTGGTGTGGAAGCGCTGACAGTTGCCGACGCTGCATCCATGCGCATAAGATTTGATCAAGATGTAGCAAATATAGATACTGCTCAAGAGAGAACAAAGGATCTTCCTAAATTGTCCAGAGTGTATTGAGAAATCTGCTTTTTATAAGAAGTAATGAAATGCCCTATCCTTATTACCCAAATATACTGACTCCAGTGCAGTTAGATAGATACATAATATAGTCGAGTTATATTCTCCACTATTAAAGTTATAATGATAATATGCAATGATTTCACCTAGTCAATGGAAAGGCAGGTGGCGGAGATTTGCACGATTACTGTATTGGAGTTAATGCGCGACTGGAGCTTACCTCTCGCTTTCTAGTTGACTTTTTATTTTCAAACCCTAATAATTATGAGCCCCACCTTAAAACGTAAACGCGACGATACTGAACCTGAGCCAGAAGACTGGTGCACTATAGAGAATGAACCAGGCAAGCATTCCCCTCTTTAATACATTGTTTAAATTTGACGCGCCGCAGCCATTTTCCACGAAATTGCTCAAAACATTGGAGCTGACAAGGCCACTGTCAATGAGGTCTTTGATCTTACCTCCATCAGCCAGTAAGTGACCTATACTGATGCCATTGAAGCTGACAACTTTGGTAGAAACGCGCTTGGCCTAATATTTACTGTAAAACTGGAGGAAGAGGCAGAGAAAGAAAAAGAGGACGAGAACGAGAACGAGACCGAGAACGAGGAACCAAGAATGAGTGACGGAAACAATGGTTCTGCATCGACTAGCGTATTCTTTGTCTCGCAGGTATGCGTATCCAATAATAATAAGAATTTATCTCACAAGATATATTCAGATTGTAAATAATGTATGTGCTACGCTCGCTCTGCTCTCTATTCTCTTCAACGTCGATACCCGCTTCGATATTGGTGACCATTTAAAAGGGTTCAAGCGAAATAACATTGACGCAACGCCAAAGGTGAAAAAGGGAAAATCGAGATCTGCCCATGCTGACAACAACTGTCCATTAGCAACGTGGCATCGCTTTGGGCAAAGATACCCTAATACGAGATACCCACAACAGTTTTGCTAGGTAAGACCCACTTATGATTTTTTATACTTATGCATACTCAAACACTCTTAGTGCCCAAACACGAGCCCAAGCACGCGCACAGGAACGCGCAAAATACGAGAAAAAGAAGCGCGGCCGGCCCAAGAAGGCAAAACATGTCGAACTCGAGGATGAGACGGTGTGCCACTACATTTCGTACGTCTCTGTCGGTGGACACGTCTGGGAGATGAATGGCCTCGAAAAGGGACCACGCGATCTGGGCCCACACCCTACAGGTGATTGGGTCTCGGTGGTGCAGCCCTATCTCATAGAGAAAATGGGCGACTGTCTCGAATCGACCTTGATGGAAGTCGTGCCTCGCAACCAGGAGGACGCGTTGGAAAACCAAAAGGTCGACGAATGGCTCCTGGACAACACCCGGCGCAAGAATGACTACACGACTTTCTTCCAGACCCTCATTCGGCACATGCACGGTGCCAATGAAATCCAATTGTAATTACCCACGATACCAGCACAAGGAAAAGTAATCTGTAAATAAATGGGGATCTTGCTACATTTCTTTGCTATGAGCAGTCGAAGTGAGGCGCAAGACACCCGAAAGTCATACGAACATACATAGGGCTGCATTACCGATACAGCCTACGTGAGTAGGGGATATACACAATGTGCCATATATTTATCCCGCCCTGAAATGCAGAATCATTATTTTTTCATGCAACTAAAGCACATCTATAGTTTCAATATATAGTAATAATGCATTTTTACACGCTGTGCGAATATGATGTGCATTGTTGACACAAGAGATCCTTAAAGCTTGTGTCACGCAAGTTTGAGTTCATGGATATAATTAGGGAAATGCGGAGGAGCCACAAAAGAAAGCGAAACGTTCCCTTTCTTCTTCCATTCTGACTGGCCTTCGCTTGGGTCCCTTGAAAATGTCGACTATTCAGCCTTTATCACCTTCCAGTCCAGAGTACAAGGCTGTTTCTTCTTTCAACATCATTTACGAGGCTGGTAATTCCCCTCCCATTCTTCACAACTTTTAAACGAATGTTTCACAACCTATACACACACTTCTTCTCAACTCGACATTTTGCTTCCAATTGTAGGCCTCGATGGTGACAGCAGACCTGTCCTTGTCCTGAGCGCGTGTAACCTGCCTGACCCTGCTACCATCAACTATGACCTGATATTAGCGTAGGTTTAAAACCGATATCCATGCAAGGCACCACTTCTTTTGGATCGCTGACTTTTTTTTTTCTTATTGTATTTCAGATACATTCTTACTCGCCTGTGCGTGATAACAAGCCAACCTCTATGTGGGAGTGTGTATTCAATGAGAAATTTTCTTTAGGGACGAGTTTGTCGAGAACGACTATGTGCTAGTGTTCTTTTCTGCGCCTGCCACTTTCCGCCCTCCCTGGCTGTGGCTCTTGAAAGCTTATCGTGCGCTGGATCGCAAGTAAGTCAAAAAGAGTAGAAAAAGCGCACTCTAAAACCAGCGTTTGACGTAGGTATAAAAAGAACCTCAAGGCGTTATACGTGGTCCACTTGGTCCGGTCTTATCGCATGATTTTTGATCTGGCAAACAAGATCACAAGGTACGCAGCCGTTGTGGTTATTTTTTTTTTCTCTTCTTTTTTCCTGACTTTTCAACTGTCTATAGTCCCAAGTTTGCACGGAAATTACACTACTATTCCACGCTGCAGGAGCTGTACGGTGCCATCCAACTCTCGAGCCAGTTCATTCCGCAGCAGGTCATCCACTATGACAACCAGCTTCCGCCGATACCTCCGCCACGACGCACCTCGACCCCGGCCACCCCAGCGCGGCCCTTGCCCTCGCTCGCCTATGGCCTCTCGCTCGATGCTCTGGCCAAACAAGAGGACCATGAGGGCGATGCCACGTACGTGCCGTCGCTTGTCGTGAAACTGACCGACCACTTGCGGGCCCATGCGTTGGACAAGGAGGGTCTATTTCGCAAGTCGCCTGCGAGTGACGAGCTCCATTACGTCAAGGAGGCCCTGAATCGGGGAGAACACGTGGATCTGGCGCACTACAGTGTCGATCTGACAGCCAGCTTGCTCAAGGTTTTCTTTATGGAGCTTCCCGAGCCGCTCATTCCGACTCAGCTCTGTACTGAGCTTGGCAAGTTGCCAGGTAAGAAGACGAGAGAGAGAGAAAAAGAGGGGGGAAAGGCATATACTGATCTTTTAAAAGATGCATCCGCGTGTTCACCCGAGGAGATGGAAACGATCCGTGGAAAGTTGCAGCAGGCGTATGCAGAAAAGCCCTTGAGCCGTAATTTGCTGCGTTATCTCGTGTCGTTCCTGCGAGATGTTGTGGAGCATGCGGACCAGAACCGCATGAACGTACACAACCTGGCTGTCGTGTTCACACCCAGCCTCGTGCGCGAAGCAAGCGCCACAGTTGACGATAAAGTCCCGTCCTCGCAAGAAGCGGCCATGGCCGCTGCCGCAGTGTATCTAAAGCAGATGAACGAAGGCATGGCCTTGACTCAATTTCTTATTTCGGCGGGTGATCAGTTACTCCTCTAAAGTGTATTTGCTTCGCTCAACCCAGTATCGTACCCTTTGTTGGTTTTATAAATAGCTTATATATATATATCTGTCTATCTTGTATATCATGCATCTTTACGCTTTTATTCTTACATACACACATATGCGCGTATATGACGTTTGAAAAGGCCAGACTTGTTTTAGCAGTCCAGCACGCATGGTGGGGTCTTGGCAAACAAAACAAATAGGAAATGCTAATGAGCCTGTATCTCGTGTGCATGTTGAGTATCAGCAGAATGTATGCGCGGTGTCTTAGAAACGCAAAGAGGTGAGAAGC
The DNA here is from genome assembly GCA_013461545.1 of Syncephalastrum contaminatum. Lineage (NCBI taxonomy): Eukaryota > Fungi > Mucoromycota > Mucoromycetes > Mucorales > Syncephalastraceae > Syncephalastrum > Syncephalastrum contaminatum. The sequence continues at coordinate 278,760 of VAFG01000345.1, read as the reverse complement.
ACAAGTCATTTGGCCTGGGAAAAAGAGTCATGGGTCAGGAAAAAGGTATCCAGGGACCAAAAGAAGTGATGGGTGGACCAAGCGCTAGCTCCAAGGGCAGTGTACATGGACCACGTGGACGACCTGATCGGCTTACTGCGATTGGGCGATCCAAACCTACGGAATAACGTAGTAACGATATTCGGAAACCAAAAATAGGGCCATCCGTCTGCGACATACGCCCCTTCTAGACACTGAAAAGGTATAACACTAGCGCGCCGCACGGGCAAACGGTTCATCCAGTAAAAAAGAAGTAGAATTGAAAGAGACACAAAGAGAGCTTTTTCTTCTTTCAGTCAAGCTACGGCCATCTGAGTGAGAAAGTATATTATTTCCCTCGGCCCATATAAAGTTGTGTAACGCAAAGAAAGGTACGGGACGCGGAAAGATGCCAGAGATAAGTCCACTATACAAAGGTACCAGAAAAAGGAAGAAAAGATATGAAGAATAGGATGCCCATCCATCTCGAGCCAAGAGACCGGGGCACCAATGAAAAAAAGGTGTGGCGGGCCATGTAAAAAGGTCAAAGGGATTCGTCCTGTAAAAAGGAAGGGGGGGAGGGTTAAAAGTGGAGGTTTGTGCAACGATTACGCTCGTGACTCTTTGATCCAAGACGAACGGGTAAGTTCTTATAAAGAGGAAAAGCACTCTCTATTACAAACCGTGCGGGCTGGGGGAGCATGTCCTTTGCCAATGGGATTACCATCGGACCTTTTTTCATCTTTTCTTTCTTTGCGTTCTGGA
>VAFG01000345.1:220016-277763 GCA_013461545.1 Syncephalastrum contaminatum | reverse complement strand
GTGTTTGGGGGGGGGGGGTTTGGAAGGCTGCAAGTAATTCGTCCGTGAACGGGCATGTATGCAAACGTGAGGAGGACAAGACAAAAGAGCAAACGGCTGGCACATGTGTGTACGTACGTAGAGCGATAGCAAATGCGGACGGTCTGTTGTCCTGTTGTAATGTATATTTTGAGGGTCTCAACCGAATAGGTAACTCCTATCATCTTATACTTTTTTTTTTTTCTTGCCTGCCCTTTTCCAACGAACCCTTGCTTGTCTCCGACTGCGAGACACACACACTCTCTTCTTCTCTTTCTCTCTTTGGTCTGCTTTATTCCCGTCCGTCGTCCTCATCGTCAACCCCCGCCCTTTTAACCTTTCCTCTCTCTCTCCTCTTTTCTTCTTCTTTCTTCAATCGCCGACCGTCTTTTTATTCAAGAGGGCCCCCATCTCCACTTGGTCCGCGCTCAGACATCACACTAAACTATAAGGCGTGTTCTTTTGTCTTTTCACCCAGAAAGAGCCCACACCCCGTCTCTTTTACCTGTTGACCCACACACGCTCCCTTCAGCCAAGAGAAAACCAGCAACCATCCCGATCTATAATGTCGTCTCCTGCGAGCAGTAAATCTTCCTCAAGCCTGCATCGATCGCTGTCTGGCCATCTGCAACGGCTTCATATCCGGAGCCATGACCAGACGGGCACCTCGCCGGAAGACGAGAAGCGCTCAGGTATTGGATACATAGGATTGCTGTAGGATTCTATCGATGGCTGACACACACGCACTTTGTTGGGTAGGACCCCGCAAGTTCTCACTATCGAGATCGCCACCGCCTCCGCTCCCCAGCGATGCGTCGTCGAGTATCAAGCGCTCCAAATCACACATGACGTCGTCTTCGTCCGTCGCCAAACTGTCGTCGTCCTTGAGAGCCCGTCATCTTTCGCCTCCTCCGCCTGCGTCGACGAGTTCACCCATCGCTAAAACCTCGTCTCAGAATTCCGGTAGCTCCATTTCTCCGAACAGCTCCAGTTCACCCGCCAGCATCCACAACAATAACACTCACAACATTTCCTCCTCCTCCGCCATCCAACCCCAGAACCACAGCCCCTTGTCCACCAGCCATGTCAGTGATCGTTCCGACGAGTCCGGCGACGACTCTCTGAACATTAATAATAACAGCAGCAGCAGCAAAGACGGCAATGGCATGCTCAGCAAGCCGCGCGACCGTACCACCTTTAAGGGTGTCTTTGGCAAGGTCGTCGACAGTTTCAATGGTAATAGCACAACCCGCTTTGCTCTGGATGCGCTTGTACATGTGTTCTGACTCGGGTGTACGTAGATCTGCTCAACAAGGACGGGGCTGCTGAATCCAAGGAAAAGGAAATGGAGATTTCAGGGCCGTACAACGCGAAGCATGTTACACACGTTGGATTTGATCCTGCCACCGGGGAATTCACCGGCCTGCCTTATGAATGGCACGTCCTGCTCAAGCAGAGTGGTATCTCCAAGAAGGAGCAATACCAGAACCCACAGGTAAATGATGAGAGCCATAGTGAGAATGCGACCTATTCACCTGTGCAAACATTCAGGCTGTGCTGGATGCCATTGGGTTCTACCAAGAAACGCGCGATCACGACGACTCGGTCTATCACAAGATGGAACGCGCGCATACGTATAGCATTCAACAGCAGCAACAGCTTGAAGAACAGCAGCAGCAACAACAACAATCGCCCCCTTCTTCGCCCATCTACACATCCTCTGGATACACCACGCCTGGATACCCATCCCCCAGCGGCTACAACAACACGAATGAACGCGTGACGCCACCCGGATCCCCTTATTATGAGAACGATACTAAATCCACCGAGCCGCCTTCCTTTTCTCCGGCCCAGAAAAAGCAGCCTGCTACCTCGCCTCTCCCGCCCACCTTGCCGCAACCCTCGCCCCACCCCGCCCGCGACTATGACATCAAGCGCAAGCTGAGCACCAAGCAACGCAGGCCCGAACAAAAAGAGAAGCAGCCCGCGTCGCCCGCCGCTTCGCCTGCCGCCCGCCAACGCCACAAGGAGCGCAAGAATGCCATGAAGGACGCCGAGGTGATTGCCAGGCTCCGCGCGATCTGCAATGAGGATAACCCGGAAAAGTATTACAGGAACATGACCAAGATTGGTCAAGGGTAAGTCCATACAAGGACGGAAAGAGACTGGGAATCTGATTTTGCATGTGTGTCTTTTAGTGCGTCTGGAGGTGTGTATACCGCCACGACCGACGGCCGCGACCTGCCCGTAGCTATCAAGCAGATGAATCTCGAGCAGCAGCCCAAAAAGGAACTGATTGTCAACGAGATCCTCGTCATGAAGGAGTCGCAGCACAAGAACATTGTCAATTTTATCGACTCATATCTGTGGCGTGGCGACCTGTGGGTGATTATGGAATACATGGAAGGTGGCAGTTTAACGGACGTCGTGACGAACAACATGATGGCCGAGCCGCAGATTGCCGCGGTGTGTAAGGAGGTCCTGGCCGGTCTGTGCCATCTCCACGAGAACGGCGTCATTCACCGGGATATCAAGAGTGATAATGTGCTCCTGAGCATGAACGGCGATATTAAGCTGAGTAAGTTCCCTGCACTTGATTTTTCTTACTCTTCATACTCACCGATTATGCTTAGCCGATTTCGGTTTCTGCGCCCAACTCAACGACATGCAAGCCAAGCGCACGACCATGGTCGGCACGCCTTACTGGGTAATAACAGAAAAGCAAAAGCGGTTTTTTGCGCGCACATGCAATCGTTCTGACGTAATTTCTATATATTCTTAGATGGCGCCGGAGGTCGTGACCCGAAAGGAATATGGCCCCAAAGTAGATGTTTGGAGTCTGGGTATCCTGACGATCGAGATGTTGGAGGGCGAGCCGCCGTATCTGAACGAAAACCCGCTGCGTGCGCTGTACCTCATTGCTAATAATGGCACGCCTGCGCTGCAGGAACCTGACTTTGTCGAACCGGAGCTCAAGGACTTCCTCGACGAGTGCCTGGCCGTCGACGTCGACCGAAGACCCACCGCGGCCGACCTGTCCAAACACCATTTCCTGGACTGTGCCGCACCGCTCACCACGCTGACCCCGCTCATCCGTGCCGGCCAGCGTGTTGCTGCCATGAATAGACGCATGCAGTGATGTACTCCTCATTATTATTTTTTTTTTATCTTTCCCACATATACACCCAACAAAAAAATTTCATTTTTTTTTTTACTTTCATCATCATCCCTTGTACGTAAAGATGAACCTGTCCGTCCTCGCCGAGTGCTCGTCTTTATGGATCTCTCTAATTTATATACGTTTTTCATCGCTTTAGTTTATGTAGATCCTCTGGGAAAAATCCCTGCAATGTACTTTTTTTTTTTTTTGACACACCACTGCTTCCTTTTCTGCTGTGCGTAGCACAATTTAACAATGGACCGGCTACATATTTTGCCGTGAACAAAGAGAACACAAGCGGACTTGTTTTGCAGACACCTTATTGCATTTTATCCATGACGCCTTCCGAGGACGATCTAAGCGGATCCTGCCAAAAAGAATTAGGCGATTTCTTTCAGCGCGTCGGTCTGCTTGAAACACGACAGTGCTTTGACACAGAACTTGTTGTCTTATCACGGCAGCATTATGCTAACTTACCGGCCGAGATTGAAAAGTTATGCCACAGACTCTTGACATTGGTCGCAAACACCACTGCCCCCATTACCACACCTGATAATACCACCACAAAGACGACAGAAACAGCAAAAGAATCAACAAAAGACTCGGGAGATATTGACAAAGACACAGACGCAGATACAGATACTGCCAAGCGGAAACGAGAGAACGACGAAGAGGACGAGGGTGCACACAAAAGTAAACGACAGGATCGCGAGCAAGTCCAGATTCGAGCGAGCAAGGCCGAGGTCGATCAGCGCCTCGAAACCTTTGTGCAAGCCAAAAAAGAACGGATCGATGCGAGCAATCGTGCCGAGTTCCTTAACAGGGCAGACCCTACCAGCACGGACGTGACATGCGCGCGAGCCGACGCACGCGAGATCAACCGCAATATGCAAATGAAGTTTGATATCGTCAACAACGAAGACGGGCCCCTCGCGCGATCCCGGACTCAAGTGCAGCAACCGAAACCGATTGAGGATGAGCAGGACATGCACCGGGAGCGGGTGCGCAACCTCGAACAGCACCTCAACGTAGCGTTCGAACCTCCCAGCGCATTTGCCTTGGTCGATCGTATCCGTATTCTCGAGGACCGCCTGATGGATCTCGAACGAGACTTGCCCGCCTGGGCCGCAGCCCACTTTAACCAGCCCCATCAGATACCGCAGCCCAAGACCGTCATTCAACGCCCCCGCGACGATTATGTGGTGGTGCCGCCTGCTCCCAAAGCCAATCCGGGCAGTATCCAGGCCGCGCTGGCACGCAGTAATTCGTCCTTAACCCGGGCAGTTTTGGAGCAGTTTAGGAAACAGCAAGAAAAAGAAACGCACTAGAAAGCTTGTATATGTAAAGCGATTTATTTACTGATAATATAATATGACATTTTGTACACACAATGTATAAAAGTACAGACAAAAGGAAAAAGACGGACAAGGCAGAACCATAGAATGAATGATCAACATCAGCTATGTATGTGCGTGCACGTATGTGTATGTGTATGTGTACATGTCTCTAAAAGGATGGAGGATTGGTTCTAGGGACCTTGGCAGAAAGGTGAGCGGTAGGAAGATACGTCGCCCGTGATACAATTGGCCTCAGGGCGGAAAGGCTCGGGTACAGGTGCAGCCTTGACCGAAACGATGGCGAGGAGAACAATCAAAACGAAGCGTGGGGTCAGCTGCATGTCGGTAGATGAGGCAAAACGTGCGTGTGTGTTGGAATGATTGTAGGTAAAGTGTGAAGAAAGAAAGGGGGGTCCCGGAGGGCCTGATGTGCCCTTCTTTTATAATCATTATCCTACATACTTGCACTAAAAATACATGCAGTCCTACGTACGTACAAAAATGAAAAGACCCGTGTGTCCGGCAAAAATATAAAATATAAAGTACAATTGCTATCCGGTCTGAACGTCCATGTTGCTGTATGTCTAAATCCAGTAAGGATGAGCGCCGGCCCGAACAAAAGTGGGATTTTGGGGGGTTCAATCAGGGTTGCAAGGCGTTCGTTACCTGTACTATTATTTCATTGAATGAGGGCATCCCCACACTGCTTCTTTTTTTTCTCACATAGAGGAGTGGTGTATGTGCTGGGCACGGATAAAAGAATGCAAGACACAGGAAGGGGGTTTGCGGAGGGGCGATTGTGTCAGACTTTTACAGTAAGCAGATGAACTAAAAAGTGTATGCCATTGACTCGTATGTATAGGCCTGCAGCTCTCGGTGAGCTTAACTTTTCACACGTGTAGAATGACAACCATGCGTCGCTGTATGTGCGCACAAAGGCGGCGCGGGAAAAGGGCAGAGAAGAGAAAAAAGACAAGCGCGCTCGCGTGTCAATTAACTCATACAACAACAAATGCAACGTTAAACGAATTCTCATTTCTTGGTCCTTTCTCTTCTGACTTTTTTTTTTACGAGCCCCTTAGTCTTGGCGCATATACACACAAAAAAGTGGATTGCGTGGCTAAAAACAATGATTGAGGGGTAAGGTTACACACCCCCATGCGACCTTCCTCGATCCTCATTATCATGGCATTATTATTGTTGCGTTTTTCTCTAACCTAGCAACTCCAGTTTGGCTGGATAGCACTGGTTTCCCTGGAGGTTGCGCACCCACACCACGTTCTTGATGCTGCGTTGATCCCTATAGGCTCGTGTTAATGCTGAGGAAAGAATAAAGAATTAAGGCTTACCTTTGGTCGTAGGCTTGCATCCGTCGGATACCGGTAGCCGAACATGCGCCTAGGCCGAGACCATGGCCGGCAGTAAGGGAAAAGCCCGCCGTGGTCAAGTACCCGATCCGATCGTCTTTAGGAGGAGGAAACGTTAGGGCCGGTTGCTGTAACAAAGAATAGCTGATCAGCACTTTTTCTCTTTATGTATATGTCTGTGTATCCGTGTTTACCTCGGTATCATGCTTGGCACGTCGCTTGACCGACAAGTCATACTCGGTCCGATCAGAAATGAGATAGAGCATGGCGTTCGGTAGCGGCTTGCCGCCGCCGAGCATGGACACGCGTACATGCAATAGCGCTTGGTTCACCGATAGCGTGGGGTATATCGTCAGCTTGCGTTTCTCGAGCGCGGCCTTGTAATGCGCTGCCAGCGCCTCACTCGCCTCGGCATCGGTCGAAGCCTTTAGCAGCGCCGTCACCGGCCCGTCACCACGTACGACCGCCAGCGGCCCCTGCACCACATCGTCAAAATGCGGCTCAAACGGATGCGTAATGCCCAGCTTGGCATAGTTGACCCGCTTGGCGGGTGGGCGGCGGTGCCACTTCGAGGCGCGGGCTTCCTTGAGCTTGCCTTGCTCGACCGTATAGGCTGGGGTGCCGACGTGGTCGAGCGGGTAGCTAGGTTGGCCGATCTCGTACTGCAGCGCATCCATGTCCTGATAGCCCATCGGGAGTGCGCCGGCAAATACGAGCGAGATCCAGAACGTGTTGGCCCAGCCCCGGGGCATGAGGAGTGTCCAGCCTTCCTGGAGCTCGGCATGGCTTGTCAAGGATTGGGTCGTAGTGGATTGGCGTGGGCCGTCGGCCATGCCGCGTTGCACGAGCAGGACCGGCACGCGATTGTCGGTGGGTTCCATGGAAAGCTTGGTGCCTGGTAGGAGTGTCTAGGGTTATGTACGTGAGTAAAATGCTCCTTTCGACACAGGATCGAAATGCTCACCTCGCTTCGGCGCTTCGCAATGGCGCTCTGCGGCGTCCGGTTTGTATACACCTGTTCTCGCGTGGCGGCGTCCCACAGACCCGAATGACCCAGATTCGGCGGCCAGGCCAACAATGCTTCTTCGAGCGCCTTTTCCTCTTGCGGGGCCATCCTTTGTGATGGGCGTGCTTTCTGTGGGAATCTAGATATTCACAAGGAGGTCAGTCACCTAGATAGCCGATAACCACCCAATCTTACTTTAAGCGGGGATCCTCGACGGTCAAACCAAGCGCGGCGCCGGGCGGTAAGGAGCTGGATGAATCGAGCTGTCGTGCAAGCTGCCATATACGCGCTCGCTGGTCGTCTGCCTCAACGGGCTGTAAGACCGCGCTCAGAATCGACGTTGACTTGCGGCCCGAGAGCTGGAATTGGCATATTTCGTCGCGGAGATCGTTCAGTTGCAGATCTATGATCCCATTTTGTTGCATGAGAATCTTCTCGCTCTTCGACGAAATATATCTGTTTTTGTCTTACCTGACGAAGCGGAGGATACCTCCTTGTGCGCCGTCTTCAAGGCCTCAAAACCTTGGGCAAACACGGACGGGTGGAGCCAGAGCCAAAGACGACGCTGGTCTTGTGTATCCGAGGGTTGCCAGATATATTGAATAGGCGCAATGGGTTGAGTGGGGAACGCCATGTAGCCGTACAGGTAGGTGTGGCCCATGGCCTTGCCTTTGCAGAATCTAATACACAAACATGTAAGTCCCTTACTACCCCTAACTTGTTCCTTCTTACCGTGCGCTGCTCACAGAAGGGTATGCAATGTCAGTGACGGTGCTCATCAGATTCACGATAGCATCAAAGGAGCCCGTCAGTTCAACGCAGCCCATGTAAGAAGCATCGTGGATGACACAGCTGCGTTGAAAGGCACGCCAATAGACACGCGCCATTTTCATATTGTTGTGTTTTGCCAGTCGATAGCCCCAGATATCTTCCATCTTGAAGCGTTTCGTGTGCCAAATGTGAGTCTCGAGCCATTTATTGTTTTCTACCGGACAGAAATGAGTCTCGCTTCGCTTCTAACCGTATCGGAACTTACTGCTGCGACGGAGGTATTCTTCGACCAAGGTGCTGGACCGCATCGGCTTTCGTTTGCCTTTGATCTTTTTCGTGACTTTGGGCGGGTTCTTCTCGCGCTATCATAAGAGGTTAGAATTAAGGAATGAAGAAGAGCGAAACCTGGAATGTAGTACCTCATAAGCGCCTCGAGCGCGCAAACGGGCTGGTAAACGATTCAACTTAAAGCTGGCTGCACGGCGACGCAAGTGACGCGGTAGACATTGGAAACTGAGCGAGTTACTCGTCTTACTACACACAGTGTTCAGTCCACAAGTTTTGTTTGCTTTTGCCAAAGCCTGAGTTATACGTACGCGGAATCGCGAATCGACTTTTGCATGGCAGCAATCTCACCGACACGCGCAGCTGCAAACTCGGGCACGCGAATGGCACCTCCAATCGCCATTTTGTTGGTTTCTAAAAAATGGTAAGCGCATGGGTTGTTTCTGAATGTTGGCATACGTACTGAGCTCGTTGGACATGCGATCGACATTGATGACGCGACGAGAATCATTCTTGGCTACAAAGAAAAAGTAAGCAAAGCAGTAGCAAAAAAGAAGCACACATGTGCAGTTGGCTTACCACGACGCTTGGCCTTGCCCGTCAAGTCTCCCTTTTCATTGGGTCGCTTTTCACCCATTCTTTATCTATGAGGGGAAGGCGAAAAAAAGATACGGGTAGCATAAATCTCCCATTTTGTTGTGGCTTCGATTTCTGCCCTATTCACCCACTCATGCTCTCACTACATGAACGTATTACAAGGGAGGGACCCATCAACAAAGCTTTGAATGGCATCCGTTGCCATGAACATGGATATCTAAGGAAGTTATGGCTCGGTCGATGTGCATATGTTTACGTGATGAGCATGGGCGGTGGACGGCTATATGGTATACTTCTCTGACCAGCAGAACATAACTGTAGTTAGTGACTTTTTCGTTGATTATACATCCAAAGATGCTTCTACCTAGTGGGATTCGTCTCATGCATGGGCCCTATGTTTTGGGTGCATCCCGGGCAGGAATCGAAGCAGCGAGAGGATTTCAGGACGCGCAGGGGGCTGATCGTCGTTTATTGTTCTCGCCCAATACAAATTTATGCTCGTTCGTAAATCTTTTTCTGAACTGTGCAACATTTCATATGCAATTAAGGTATCCAACACGACAGTAGAACAACCTACCTACGCTATCCAATACATATATAGCTTTACGTTAAAAATGCTGATTACCATTGAGCAGCACCTCAATTTATTTGTTTATATCATTGCTCAGATAGTGTATGTATTATCATTGTGTATCTGTCTTAAGATGATCTTCGGGTCCTGATTGTCCTTTATGGGTAATTTATATCTTTCTCAACTTGCTGATTCAGATACTACCCTTTCGCAAATAAATCACTCTACAGTACTACAATGAAAAAAAAGGCGTCTGTCGATATTTTTGTCTATTCGAGAAAGACGTTTATGTCTCTACAGTAATGAAGGATAATTAAGTCTTTCAGCGAATCATAAGCGAGTGCGGTCTATGAATCGACCCAAATTGCCCTTTACAGAAAAACTGAGAAAAGGGAAGAGACCCAACTCTTTATAAAGAAAAACTCCAACTTGTTTTAGACAAAAGAAAATGATCAACTATGAAGGCTTTTATGCCGTAGTCGTCATTTGTCTCGTTGTTCTGGCAGCTATTGTGTGCTGCCTAGGTATCCGAATATTTCGACGAGCCGCCCTCAAGAATGCAGCCAACCTGCAGCAGCAAAACGGCCATCGAGCCATGACAGATGAATGGCAGCCGCTTGATGCTGTCTCGGATACCATGACCGGGCCCATTGACGAAGACACTCGCCACGAACTCGAGCGCGTTCTCGGTGTGTTCCTATCGTATTGTTTTATTCAGCTTGAGACTCATAATAACCTCCTCCTCCTCTTCCTCCTCTTTTCCTTCTCCTTTTATATCTATCCTTCTTCTAGCATGGCAGACGAAGTACCCACCGCAGGTGAACGAATACATGGACGTCGCGAACGACCCGACTGTACGCGAGCGCGGCGCAGCAGCATGGACGTTTGTCGAGAACGAGCGAATGGAAGACACGGACGAGGACTCGAACGCGGCGGTGATGGACCGCACCACGCTCGTGTTCTGTCATGGTCAGGGCTGCGCGCTTGCCAATTTGCCAATCCCTATGCAGGAGTTTGCGTACTGGGAAGTCAAGGTTCTTCAGCTGCATGAGCAAGACAGACTTGCTGTCGGCTTGGCAACCAAACCTTATCCTGTTTGGCGGTTGCCAGGTACAGTACATACATCGCAGCACACCTTCGTCAACCTATACTTATTCTCTATCCGCTTTGTACTTCATAGGGTGGCATCGGCATTCGGTTGCCTATCATTCCCACACAGGCGCAGTCCACGCAAGCGATCCTTTTATAGGGCGACCCTATGGGCCACCCTTCAAAGAGGGCGACGTCATTGGTGTAGGATACCTCGCGAATTCAAGCACCCTCTTTTTCACTCGCAACGGAAAGAATCTTGGCAAAGCATCCATCGGTTTCAAGTTTCCGGTTTACCCCGCCGTTGGTGCCAACGGGCCTTGCCAGATTTCTGTCAATTTCGGTCAGCAGGACTTTCTATTTGCACCAGGTAAGAAAGAAGGACGCAGCTTTAAAAGAAGTGGTTTGACCTTTTCTGTCAAATAGCCAATTTGCGTGAAGCCGGTCTGGCACCGAAACAAGGCACGCTGCCGCCCCCACCCGCTTATGGCGACGTGCGCAACACAGTCATGCTCTTTGGCAGTGCGTCCGACGAAGCCAACAATAGCAGCCACCTGGACTATTCACAGCAATACACCTCCATTCACATCCCACCCACTACGACTACTACCAATACTACCACGTCACAACAGCAACACTCTGTGCCTCCTCCACCCGACTATACCTAACCGATTCCCTCCATACACGCCACCATGAAAAAGAAGAACGCAATTCCCGCTTAAATATTATGCATCCGCAGACTACTTACACTTATACACACACACACCCGCATAACAACACCAACACATAATGAATCCGCCCATTTTATATATATACACGCGCTCCCGCACAAACACACTCACACTCGTGTCATTTTGCTTTTTTTTTTTTATTATAAAACTGGCCTTTTGGCTCTTTCTATCATGGCTTGACTCCACGCAATCCGATCGTCCCAGACATGGTGAGGCACGTCGTAAGGCTTCCAGTCGACGACCAGCGTCAGGTGGAGCTCGGCTTCGAGCGTGCGTTGCACGTCTTTGGGGATTTTGTACAGGCAATACACAAGTTGGTCGATCGCGTACTGGTAGAGTGAATTGGACCAGAGCAGCTGAACGAGGCACGCGACCAAGTCGTGTCCATTAAGGCCCAAGGGGGCCGTCCAGTCGGGGGTCTTTTGGCAATAGGCGCGCACGGCCTCGCGCTCGGCCTCGGACATGTGCCACGTGCAGTTGCGCACCTTGTCGTGGAGAAAGGAGAGCGACGTTGCGCGTAAGACGCGAAACAGCGTGGTCCGCACCGCCATCACCTGCCGGACGAGGGCGTGCATGGCGCGGATATCGTCGAGCGAGGGCGGCGCGTATGGAATGTTGGCGAGCTGCTTGCCAAATAAACGGGTGCGGCCCTGCTGGTCGTACGAACAGTTCTCTTGGATCAGAAAGAGGAGCGTGCTGGAGTTAAGGAGACCCAGGAAGAAATGCTCACGCGCCTCGTCGTCGTCGCCGCCACTGCCGTTGCTGTCCTTGAGGGTAAAGTAGATGCACTGGTTGGTCACGCACCAGCGCTGACGATCGAGGAAAAAGCGCTGTCGCGGCTGGGACTTGGTGAGGTAGCCATTGTTGATGGGATGCACCAGCTTCGCAGGGGCGTCGACGCCGCACTTGTTGTACTGACAGTAAGCCAGCTTACGGTCGGTGTGGTGGCTCTGGAGCGCGTCGCGAGCATCGCGCAGGTATTGGTACAGAGGCGAGTCCACCGGCAGCTTGTCAGCGCCGTCCTTATCGACGAGGATCATGAGATATTGCACCGTGGGTTCGACTGCGACGTAGGCCTCGGCAGGCGAGCCTTCTTTGCGGACGATCCGGAGCGGGTCGCGCGTCTGCCAGAACGCGCCCTCCTTGTGCTCGCACGCACCTGACTTGCCGTTCCAGTAAAACACGGGCCGGAGCCATCGCGCACAGGTGTCCGGGCCCAGCACGCGGAGCGCCCACTCGGCTCGCACCACGAGGGCATACACCGGGTGCGTGTTGGGCCCTCGGTGGAAGGTCAGTGGCGCGTCGGACGCCGTGCGCCCCGGACGCGTTTCGGCATCGCAGAGACGCGGGAGATTTTCTGTCAGAAGGCGTAGGGACTCGGACACGGAGGATGAGGGCGATAAGAAGGCCATCGAGGCGCCTGGGACGCGCACGAGCAGGTCGGCCTGGTCTTCAAAGGGCGTGATGCGGTACTCGGCGTGGGTGTCTCTCGGGTTAGCGCGGTTGAAGGCAGCGTATTCGCGGAGGAGGTCTTCAAGACGCAGCTTGCGGTCATGGTGGCGAAGATAAAGAGTCCCGTCCGTGGTGGGTACCTTGGACTTTAGCTCGAGGCGAAAAATGAGCGAGTCGGTCTGGACTTTGGGCCACACTTTATACGTGTCAAACTGATACATTTCTAGCATGCGACAATGCTTGGACAGCCAGAGTCTATTCCAGAAGATGAGTATTTGATGGAACATTCATGATGGACTAACCTCAGCTGTTCAGCAAATTCAAGAACGACCCATTGGGAAGGTGTAATGAGACAGACCTGGCCGGTATGCGGGTCACAGCGCTGAAGACAAATCCACATAAAGTAGAGATAGCAGTGCATGCCGCGGCCGCCGAGGATGCGGTCGTCGTACATTTGAGGATCGGGAGTGGTGACGAAGCCAGTTTTGCGGATCTGGTAAGGTGGATTGGTGACAATGTAATCGAACCGAAGTGAAGCAGGGTCGCGCAGACGGGTTAGTTGAGCTTGCTCCCATGCATCGCCCGTGAGCGCCAGCTGCAGCGTGTCGTTACAAAACAAGCGCAGCCGACCGACTGATCGGGGCGCGACAGGCTGGCTCAGCTTCAGGAGGTGTTTGTAGAACGGAAAGAGGTGAATCATGACGTTGAGTTTGCCGAGCTCGAGCGCGAAAGGGTCAATGTCGACGCCCCAGACTTGGTCCGGGATACGCTGGCTAAACAAAGTGAGGAGTGTGTCGGCGGAAGATGTTTCGTGGAGGGCGGCAAGTCGAATAAGGTATTCGCACAGAAACGCGCCTGTGCCCATGCAGGGATCAAACACGCTTGAAGATGCATGCGGGGGTGGACACATATCCCACATGTAATGCACGACCGATTGAGGCGTGTAAAACTGGCCATGGTCCTTTTGGTGTTTTTGCGCCTCAATCTCGAGGAAGCAGGTCGTGTAGAACTGGGAGAGGATCATGTCGACAAACTCGAGGGTGCTGAACTGGATACCTGCATCCACGAGGCGCCGTCGAATGTCCACCGCAGGCCGCAGGCCGCGGACGACCTCGCGATAGTGCCAGGTAAACAAGGAGGGGTGGTCGCTGAAGACAGGATCATCCTTTGGATGGAATCGGGTGAGGTAGTGCTCGAGCGTGCATTGAGGATGCATGTCGTGGAGGACGGTGTCGAGAAAGACGAGACAGGTCGTCATACAGCTCGTCAACAGGCAAAACAGCTGCATCGCGTCTCCATTCAGTGCACAGACAGCGGCTGTCGCTTCTTGTTCTTTGAAACGCTGCAGGAATAATTTAGCCGATGCACTCGCTTCGGCTGTATTATATTTTTTGTTTAATATCGAATGTCTTTGGGAATAATTATATGGCATACCCGTCTCGAGCTCGGCCGACAGCTGGTGGCGTGTTTCGGACAAGGCACAACCGAGAATGGCGACAGCCGACTTGGCGCATTGCTCGGTCAGGCCTCGGAAACACACCTCTAGAATGCGCTGTTGTTTATGCGGAGGGGATGGCGTGTCTGCCGTGTCCGCCGTGCGTTTGTCGCCCAGGCAAGGAATGGGGGATGGCGGCGACTCACCAACGCCTAGAAGGCCGGGAATGTCGAGAATGGAGTTGGCGCTCATTTTCCTTTCATGTTTTGCTGTTTTGTCTGCTATGGTTGCTATCCTCTTGTCTATTTTGAGTGGAGCTGGCGAGAAAGTATACGGAAAAGGAAGGAAGGAAGAAAGAAATGAAATGGAAGAAAGAGAAAGAAGGGGGTCAGGATATGCGATCGGCGGTCACAGTACGTGATTCGACCCCCATTGTCTCGCGAAAAAGCACAATCACAATCAGAAAACAAAAGGAAACTAGGGGGTGTCATCTACATATACAAACATACCAGCAGGGCCACAAACATTACATTTGTAAGCATGATGATTTAATTAACCTCATCCATTGTATCGTCCTTTTGTTCGTAGCTGCTCTGCTCATGAATTTATGTGATATGTTACCGTGGTTAAAAGAAATGCAACGACCGACCCCCGAAACTGACATGGAATGGATGGTAAGAATCAAGCAAGGACAATCTCATTCTTATCTATCTTAAAAAAGTTCATGCATATGGAGTGATCTAGAGGCGTCATAACGAACGTTAACATTGAGAAGGAGGAGGCGCGCTTGACGCCGCCACCACTAAAAGTACGACTTTTTTTTTACAACGCGTTATCTTGGTTTGGTAAGCTTCCCAGCAACAAGAAAAAGGCATCGTTTATGTAGCGTCTTTTTCATGGCTGTAAGAATGTTTGTTTGTAATACATATTGCGAACAAACTTTGTGCTTTGAAAGATCGCGATGAATGGTCCAATTTACGCCCATCATTCAGGGGGAGAAGCGCTCGTGACACCATGGTTCTTTTTTTTGGTCGTCTGATGTGTCCATTCTTCTCGACCGTATGTGTTTGATACGTACAAGAGCCTTTTGCGTATAATGCGCTAATTGCTTATTACTACATATTTCCGAGAGATTGATAAAGGGAACCCATTAGCCGTACTATGCTCGCCTCAGTACGGACATACACACGTAAACACGCTTTTCTCTGTGAATCAATCTTATTGTAAGAAGCTTTCGGCCTTCGCCTTTTATATATTGTCTATAGATTATTGATAGAAGACGCGTTACGGTCTAAGAAACGATATCTAACACTATGAACGTGGTGTAATTGAACAATAGCTTCGGATTAAGAAAATGGTTGCAGCGGATGCCCTTTCCAGAATTCGGACCATATTCCTGTTGGCGCTCTCCGCTTCGCCTCTCATTTTTACACATTCTATTACTGACTCGAGACATCTCTTTTTCTAAACGATTAAGGTTTTTTTTTATTTTAGAATAGTATCAAGAAGAATACGACTACGGCTAGGTTGCGAGTGGAGGTTGCGTGAACATATTAGCTCGTAGTCGGGCATTTGGAGATAGGCACGCTGTCAAGCAGCAGTGCAGCGTCCGATCGTAATTATTACAAGTTTAAATTAAACTTAAGAGGCGTTATGGACACAATATATTTCAGAGACTTGCGTGGCTTGCATTAGGTCGAATAAAGGTAGATATGTATACCTTTATTTTCTCATTACGCAAAGGCTCCTTGAGCTTATAGACTTAAATCTGCATACAGTAATGACATGGCTCTCACATGTAGATACAGAAATAGTTCAATGTATGTACCCATCACAATAAGATATCGCAAGTGTACCTCTGTGTATCCCCAAAGAAAAATTATAACTCTGAGATACTTTATATCGCGACCTGTCTTCTCACATAAGAAGACCTGAGTAAGGCGCCGGACTCGAAAAGAACTGATCGGATGTCTCATAAGAGACTCTTCATCACCTTTATCTACCGCAAAGAGGAAATGGAAAGCGAAACTTAAGCACTATTAAGATTGGACGAGATGAATTACAGATAGTCCAGACGGCGTACGCATGGATTCACTCAAGACTTTAAAATCACCGCCCAAGGACGTAGAATTAGATTGTGACAAAGCCATAGTCTGTATGGGATCCGACATAACTACTATATCATATAAGCTTTATCTTTTCACTTTATTTTGTATTTACATATTTTAGAGGGTGCTCACACAGTAAGAGATACCTGCTGCCTAAAATACAAGACTTGTACAAATTGTGGCATAGTTATTTTACCCATGTCTGTTGTCAAGAGAACAAGGCAGGAAGGAAAAACGCCTCAAGCTCAGCAGAGAAGATGAGGCTGCGATAAAAGGGAGCCGTTCGATCAAGGATTATCTTTAATGAACGCTACAGTACATATGCACACATTCTGGGAAAGTGTATCATGGTCTCTAGAAGCGCGACGTGTGATACGTATATGCCGCAGCCTTGGGACGGTTAGACCTGATAAATGGACATATATTTTACATTTATCACTCATATAAAGAGACGGCTTACTGGTGGCGATAGATGGAATGGGGCTCTTTTCCCGACCACCTTAATGGTTTGAATCAATTTATTAGTACGAAACCCGGGCAAGGCAACAGAATAGAAGACAAATTCCAACACAAACACTACATGGTAAGCAAAGGGCAGTTGGTTTGATTAGATATGCATTAGTATTCATCGTCTTCTTTTTATTGTCGTGATTATATCATTGGGCTTGACACATGGACACACCATGAAGCCCGTCTTACAGAGATCTGTTTTCCCCATGAACCAGTAGAACTAATCAAGCAGCCTCTTTGTAAGTTCAAGTATTAAGCGTCGACAGATGTGTACACAGCACGGTAAAGCAATCCCAACCCTCGAAGCATCATGGTCTGTAACGTTTCACTATGCATACCATATGCAAGATTCACTTAATATACTTTCAAAGTACATTTGTGTTCACAGGAACTGTTACATGTGTCGTTCTTATTTTGCGTATTCTGCACACAGATAGACATAAATGTAGCGCAGAAGCATAAGATATATATGCGCGTCTGTTTCGGCTTGCTGAATTGAGAAGATATGACCATATTTAGCTTTGCAGGATATTATGCTAGCGAAGATAGTGGAGGCGACACACACTGTGGGTAGTACAAGTATTTAGGTCAATCGCATACTTTCAGATTTCCAGATATGCCTTGATGTATTTCATTCGTAGGGAATGATGTGCTATTTTCTGGAGATGAATACTATCACCGATATATTGTTATACTATTCCCAGGCTTCTTACTAGTACATGATACTGTCAGGCGAGTAGCTCTGCGAAATGCATGACTTGATCTTAATACTTGACTTACATATAGTATATAACTCCGCGGCTTTCTACCTCTTCTTGTTCAACAGGAAAGGACTACTTGCTGGGTTCAAGATTCCCGCTTCCAATGGCACGCACTCGAGTTTTCTAATATGTGTAATCTGAGGATAACAATGGGAACCAGAGATTTCCGCTGTTTTTTTTTTTTGTTCAATAATAATATTAGACGGTTGGGGAACATCTCCTCGTATAGCAGCTGACAAGTTGGGGTAGGGCACAACCCCCCTGAAAACTTTGTTCCTGTACATACTAACGACAAAGAGAGCCTTGGAAGAAATAAATCGCTCTTTAGAGCCATCGGCGGGGTCTGTAACTATAACAATAGAAGGTCTCCAGAAAAGTAAATAAAGTTTCTTTCATGCTCGCTCCTGGAAACAAAAGAAGAAATGGGAGGGAGAAGAGTACGGTAGAGGCCTGTCATGTGCACATTATAGGTAAGCTCCGAGCTCAGTAATGGCTGCCGATGCAAACTGGTGTAAACGTTACACGAAGGCCTATTGGTACATCGAGGTGCGTGCGTTCCAGGCCAAGACAGCGTATTTCCCGCATTAAGTGAAAACTGAGTATGAAGAGATCACCCTTTTCCTCTTTATTCCTGCTGAGCGCGCGCGCCGCAGTATTAATATGTAAAATGGCGTTGATGAAATTGGCGCGCTTTTTTTTTGAGTTTGTTTACAGATCCCGCTGCGCGGAGAGCGCTAAATTGATGAAGGGCGTTTAGTGGATGGGTTCGACGAAGCGAAAATGAAAAAGGTATCCACGCTGACGACGCACAGCTTGAACGAAATCAAACTATAAAGATATTTCGCAAATTGCGCCCTCTGCCTTTGTGTAGCCTACCACTTGTGTATCGTCCTCGGAGTGTTATGTATGTACCATAAGGGCAAGGAGCTCGTTACGTGAGTAGAGTAATGTCTATCTTGTTTGTCTGTGTACCCCACTCTGCCCCAAATTATTACTCTTGTGCAACACACGGATTTCTAACCTTTTTCTCGTTCTTTTGCCTTCTTTTATTTTGGCCTTGCTTTTGTTTTCTTCTTTTCCCTTTTGTTTGTTCCCAAAACAGCATGGATAGCATTCGTAAAGGGCTTCGCAAGCTGCCACCTGGTGCCGTCATCAAAGTGCTTCGCAAGGTGTTTGCATATCCTGCACCTGCAGCACGCATGATCTTGAACGATATTACTCGCCCCCGCAATTCCCACAAGCCATGGATCCACAAGGTGCCCTGGAACCAAGAGTGGTCTGGCTGCTGGATCGGTGAAAAAGTCAGCAAGCTCGATGAGATTGCCCTGCGCAGACGTATTGCGCAAGCCGACATTATTTTCTTTAACGTCCATGGTAGTGTCTTATTATAACAATATTAGTAAGAGGAGGCTAACCCGATTATAGGCGGTGGTTTCCGACTGGGCACCTGCACAATGTACATGGACACGTATATTCGATGGATCACATTCTTGAAGAAGAAATACAACCTCAACGTGATGATTATGTCGATCGACTACCGGTATGTTGACCAAAGAGTAAAATCACATGCGGGGAACAGGATACATACTTAGTTAAACGTGTCTGTGTGTAATCCAGATTGGCACCCGAGTACAAGTATCCCAGCCCCGTTGAGGATGTCGTGAAAGCGTATGAGCACCTCGTGCAAAGATTAGACGTAGACCCTTCCAAAATTATTGCCACTGGTGACTCGGCGGGTGCTTCGCTTATCCTCGAAATGCTCTTCATCACCCATGATCCCAGCATGTTTGAAATCGTCACCGATGATCCCGAAGAAGACATGGGTGGTCCCATGGTGAGCGAGTTACCTCGACCGGCTGGTGCAGTCTTTGCGTCGCCCATCGTGACAGACGAGACCACCTCCGAGTCGTGGCGCGTCAACGTAAAGCACGACTTCGTCTCGCAGCACACCGCCAAGGTAGGACCTTCGAAATTCAGGAACGCCCTAGAATAGAATTATAACAGCATTTATGTTTCTAGGTAATCAAGCGCGACTACTTTGACAAGAATCCCAACGACCCAGATGCTCCCACCGAGTCGAGTCCCATTTTGGGTATTGCCAAACTCCAAACCGGCTTCCAAGCCTTTTTACCTGAGCAGGTCCTGATGTACATTGGCAACAAGGAAGTGCTACGCGATGATGCGCTCGACTTGGCAGAAAAGGCAGAGCAAGATGGCGTCAATTGGGAAACGGTCGTGGAGGACTGCGTGCACGACTGGTTCTGTGTGCGAGAGGTTGTCAAGGATAAGAGCATCTGTGACAGGGCGGATGTGATATTTGCTGATTTTTGCTACCGGGCTGTCATTGTGCCACGCGAGGGCCGTGCCATCGAGGAGCATTCGATGCGCCGTGCGAGCGAGGGTCTCGAGGCAGTACCTGAAGAGGAAACTACCTTTGTCGAGGACTCGTCAGATGATGACGAGTTTCATGAAGCTCTCTCTACCACCGATACCGAACTAGAAGCCGCTTTGATGAAGAAGATTGAAGAATCTGTTCCCGGTGCTCGTAGCTCTACTCTGACCGTCTACGTTTAAAAGTATTTCCCTTTTCTCTCTCTTTCTTCACTCTCTTCCTGTTTTTTTAGCATCCTCTATTCTCATCCCTCATTTACTTACTATTTATTTGTTTGTCTTTTTTTCCGCTTTCTGTGTACATAAATATTGCTGGCAGCAAGTCAGTTCCATCATCGCACATGTCTCCTTATCGCCACTAAAATCGATGACTCGATTGCGCATCGCGCCCCTCCTTTTTTCTTCTTCTTTTTTCTCTTCACTTCACAAATACCTCGCATATGACTTCAAACATAATACTATGGCAGAACGACACTCACAGTTGCCAATTACTTGATGGTTTCGCTATTCTTGTCCAAATTTTGCTGGCTTTCACTGCACTCGGTGCTCTCCTTTTTAAACGGTGGCGCGAACGGCCACGGAGGTCGCTCAGGATTTGGTCCGTCCACGAATGAAAACGAACAACGGTGCTAACCAGCCGTTTAGGTCGCTCGACGTCAGTAAACAATTTCTGGGTGCTGGCCTCTGCCACTTTCTCAACTTAGGCTTCAGCTATGTGGCGGGCCGCCCCCTCGATGGGCGCCCCTCCTCCAACCTTTGCGTCTGGTACTTTTTAAACTTGGCTGCAGACACCACGATAGGTGTCGCCGTTTTATGGTGTTGGCTTTACCTTCTCAAAACAACCCTTGGCACATGGTTCCCCAGCGTGCGCAGCAGTGGACATTACGGCCCAGCCCCACTGCGACACCAGCTCGGTCGATGGGCAAGCCAAACGGCCATGTTTTTATTGGCAGAAACGCTCATGAAAGTTTGCCTGTACGGTATGTTCCGAGGTTTGCCGATCTTATTCTATGTCGGGGACTGGGTCCTGTCGCTCATCGGCCGAGCCAATTATCGTTACCAGGTCGTGTTTGTCATGTTTGTGTGAGTATCCCTTTGTTGTTATCCCACTGCGTGTTTATGTGTAGACACCGCAACTGATGCATATTTACCCGCAGCTTCCCTCTCATCATGAACGCGTTCCAGTTTTGCGTGATCGATACAATTATCAAGGTCAATAATGCACCCTCCAGACGTCCCTCGACCCTGTGGCAGCAGAAAAAATCGGCGTGTGATCACCCCACCGTCATTGTTCACGACGAGGCCACGCCTCTTTTGTAACCTTATTTTTGTTTTTGTACATAATTTTCAATGCTGTAACATATAAGACGCTTTTTCCTTATACCGATTCCTGCAAGCTGGTGTAATGGCTATTTCATTTTTTCTTCTTTTTTTGCATGAGTCGCAAATTCCGATCACCTGTTGCGAGGACCGTGATGATTGCCACTCGTATACAAACAGGCATGCACGACTGATATGATGCGATTTTCATGAACTGGTCTCCGCTCTGTAATATTAGGACTGATTTAGCTGCATGCGTCTTCCTTTAAAAAACAACGATGCACAGAAAATAAAGCAAATAGCGAACGCTTGCTAAATGAATGATACGTAGCTAAGATTGCGCCTGCAAAGAGCAGTCCAGCGTCATTTCACTACCGCTGATATGATATAGAAGATGACAAGTGCAAAGAAACAGGAAACGCTCACGTGCTGTTGGTGAGGGAACTAGTGTCAAGATCATGTGTGAGTAATCAATAGCTTATAAGTATACTGTTGCATCCATCCTATGAGCTCCGTTGCTCTTTTACTGCTTTTTATCTGCGGTGCTACGTACTACAGTCGTGCGGCGCTCGAAGCCTCACTATCCCTGAGCATGAAACCGTCCAATGACACGTCGAATGAATAAAGCAAATCAGTATATGTGAGTAGTGCTGCATTGAAGTAGGTGACCTGCTTTGTTCTTTCAATCCATCACCATGTCATTTTGAAATACGAACATAATCACTCATGTGCAAGACTCTCGGTGGCATGGCTGTTTATTATAATAGTATGTGCGTACGTGCATGCAGATGGGGCAGAACTTGCTCACGTGAATTGATAGTAGAAAATACCACTTTCTTTATAGCACTGTTTTGGGATAAAAATAATAATGAAATATCGATACCCAGATTTTAAAGAAGAAAATAGGTTGGTAATCATAGGTGCAGAGATGGGCCACATCAATGGCAATTTGCACATACCTTCGAGTGGCAAGGCTGCCGTAATTAAGAATGATATGATGAACAGAAAAGGCTTTGTATGGTACGATAATACGAGTCTTCAAAGTAAAAATAGCCAAATGCTCTATGTAGCTGTAATGAGCTTGATTAGAGACCATAATGTGACAGGTGTAGTTAGAAATATGTACTGGAGGTCCAAATAGATCACATACATCTTCGGCGCACCAGTATGGTAAGATGTAGGTAGTAGCGGCGCAAGTGAATATCTTTGTATCATCGTTCCTTATCTGCGTATATTTACGTGGAACCATGCCGTCATTTTCATCTATCTACATCATGCTCATTTGGAATATTATATACGTCTATACAGGTAGCTTTATATACAAATGATGAGTTTGGGTGCATCAGTAAAAGGATGCGTTTCATGCATCCCTCCTTCAGCGTCGGGATCAAATTCGGGCATGGTCACACAGGCGGAAGACATCCGACCCCTGCTCAGTAAGATCCATTAAAGAGAACCGTGTGGCTTGAGCGACACTCCCGATCTTCTATTTTACGCAAAATACCTTCCGTCTATAACAAGAATGTTTCGAATGGACGCCTATACGGATCGGCCCATTTTTCCGAAAGATGATGAGTCAAGTGCTAAGGAACTGGTGAAACAGGGGATTTCAGCGATGACAGCGAATATGCTCCTGCGTGTGTGCGGCGTAGCTTCTTTTTCGGTGAATCTCCGACTTACGAAAACGGGAAACATGCGTAACACATCCTCTTTTTTTTTGCCTTCTTCCCTTGTTTCTTTCCGTTCTTCCTTTATTCCATACACGAGGATGGATGAAACGTATGGAACATCTCCAGGCACCGAAAGCGTTGAGCGCCGTAGGAGAGGTGGATCGCGCTATGGCTCTATTTCATCCTCAGGCCCGGCCAGAAGCAGCAGCAGTCGACGACGACCCACCACCTTGCGACGACGCTCAACCACGGCACGGCGTCATGGCTCCTATCGCCGACGCTACGATGATGACCAGGACGAAGGATGGAGCAGTGGTGGCAGCCAGCAACGGAGGCGGCGGCACCGTCGCCGGCGGTCGGAAGGTGACGACCGTGACAGCGACGATGACGAGGACGAAGACGAGGAAGACGCCCTTGAAGGCGACGACGACGAGCGCCTTGGTAGTCTGCATGAGTCGGCAGAAGAAGGCGAAAGTGATGGCAATAGCGAGGGAGATGGTCGTCGCCGTTCCCGGGCATCGAGCTACGACCGACGGTCCATGACAAGCTCTGAGCGCGGCGAAATCACACTCAAAGATAAACAGGAGGTATGGCAGCGTGTCTTTGGTTTTTTTTTTCTTATGCCTACTCAGACATGCATTATTTAGGCAATGAACAGAGAGCATCCATTTGGTATGCCTATATGGAAACCTGCTCTCTACAAGAAGTCCCGATCTGTTGTGCGTAAAGCCAACCGCGCACTCCACTCGGACCCATC
Source organism: Syncephalastrum contaminatum (assembly GCA_013461545.1). NCBI lineage: Eukaryota > Fungi > Mucoromycota > Mucoromycetes > Mucorales > Syncephalastraceae > Syncephalastrum > Syncephalastrum contaminatum. The sequence goes on along the minus strand of VAFG01000345.1, from coordinate 254,427 downwards.
CTCGTCGCCCGAGCTCTTTTTACATCCGGGTAACATTCTATGGACCCTCATATTTGGCTGGTGGCTCGCTATCGTCATGTTTATCATATCGATCCTTCTCTGGATCATTCCACCCGATGGGCCCAAGTACAGCCTTGTCTTGCGAGAACTGGCTGTGTACTTGTTGTGGCCTTTTGGGCGTTACGTGGAGCGGATTGTACATTATGTGCCTGAAGAGCAGCCTCTAGTTATGTCGCACGACCAAGAAGAAACAGCGAATGATCTTGAACACTCGCGGCCCGTACGCAAACACAAGAGGAGCTGGAAGCACTCCCTTGTCAACATCATTACTAGTGGGCCGACTGGATGGTTCTACTATTTGGCTTACTTTACAATCATTGGTAAGACGATATACAATGGTTACAAGCAAGTACATATGGTCTCACGACGAAAAACAGGCCCATTGCTCTTCCTTGTCTCTACTATCTGCTGGATGTGCGTTATTACGATTCCCATGGCTAAGCTCAACTATAAACTCGCGCGACATTTACGACGCCACCCGCTTGCACTCCGTTTCCATGGAGGAAACCCTGCACTTCATGTCACGGATCAGCAACATATGCCTGTGATTTTGCTTTGCACGTACCAGGCAGTCGGCTTTCAGTACTACAAGTACACCTACGACGGCATCAACATCATGTTTATCAATCTGCTGTCGCTGGTTATTTTCGTCATTTTCGACGAATACGTCCTGCGCAAACACTTTCCAAACTCCTTTGTCGCTTCACCCGCGTTTGTATTCGCGCTCTCGCTTGGTTCTGTCATCCCATTGTCGTATTTCATCGGTATGGGCGTCAGCTCTGTATCTGCACAGACCTCCATGGCCGTCGGCTCCGTGATCAATGCGACCTTTGGCAGTATCATTGAGATCATCCTCTACGCCATCGCTTTGATGGGAGGCAAGAGCGCCCTTGTCGAAGGCAGCTTGATAGGTAGCATCCTTGTAGGTGTGCTACTTTTGCCAGGTGCGGCCATGGTCAGCGGCGGCATCAAGCGGAAAGAGCAGAAATTTAATGCAAAGAGTGCAGGTAAGATGCCGAGTTGATCAAGATGTGAGGATGTACTCATAGGCGGTCGGTACAGGGGTTACTTCGACAATGCTCATCATGGCCATCATTGGTGCGTTGTCGCCTACCTTATTTTACCAGATATTTGGTTCCGTAAGTTGAACACTAAGTGTATGCTCCGAAAAGATAAGGGCTGACATTTCTAATTAGTTTGAGCTACGCTGCGATGGGTGTCCGGGGAGTGCGGACGAAGCAGCCGCTACTGGCAGCTTGGCCTGCGCACAGTGCCATTACGATCAAATGAACCCGGCCGAAGACCCAGTGTACCAGAACAAAGTCAAGCCTTTCATGTGGATCTGTGCCATCGTGCTGCCCTCGGTAGGCTAGATTCCACAAAACACCCCTTTGTGTCTCATTGCTTTCAAACTTCTAGGCATATATCATTGGCCTCGTGTTCAGTCTGCACACGCACGTGGATATGGTGTGGAAGAGCCGTGGTGGTGAACCCGAGCATCATGCTGCACCGCCGAACGAACAAGCCTCGAATTCGTATCTGCAGTACTACCAAAAAATGCTGCGCTCGTACCTAGGTCAGCAGCAACAAGCACCCAAAGACGATCAAGCCAACTCCTTGAAACTTTCGCAGAGCGGTAACCAATCATCGGATACAGGCGGACTTACAGATTTATTAATTAATCGGCCTTGACAGATCCAAGTTTGAACACTTCCGGCGTGCATCCAACCCAAAGACCGGGAACACAAGGCCAAGAAGGAAGCGAAAGTGCCAGCCATCCGATACCACAGCACCCGGTCATGATACTACCGCCCAAACTTGAGCCGATTAAGGAAGATGACGACGACGATGATGATGACGAGGAAGAAGAGGCGGGCGGTCATGACTCGCCCAACTGGTCCAAGACAAAGAGTTTTACGGTGCTCTTTGCATGCACACTGCTTTACTCCATCATTGCTGAAATTCTCGTGGATACGGTGGATCTCATTATGGCTGATATTGCACTCGACGAGAAATTTCTCGGGTTGACGCTTTTCGCGTTGGTCCCCAACATTACCGAATTCACGAATGCGATCGGCTTTTCTATTCATGGCAATATTGTCCTCAGGTAAAGCTTTCATTTGAAAACAGCAGGGAGAGTCGCTTAAATTTTATGTCTTTAGTATGGAAATTGGCTCAGCCTATGCGTTGCAAGTATGCCTGCTGCAAATTCCTTGCATGGTCGCCTTTTCATTGTGGTACAACTGGGGCAAAGAAGAGCTCTCGCAGTATACGTTCAGGTACGCGTTTTCGGTTGCGCCACTATGAAAAAAAGGAAGGAGAAGCCAGGGGAAAGTACTCATATCCATGAACTAGTTTGATCTTCCCGCGCTGGGACGTGATCTCGGTCATCATGTCTGTGTTCCTGCTTACGTATACCTATCAAGAAGGCAAGTCCAACTACTTTAAGGGCTCTATCCTCGTCTTGAGCTACCTGGTCCTTGTCTCTGGCTTTTACTTTATACCCACCGCGACGGACAGCAGCGTCCTGGTCGGATTCGATCCTCGAACTTTAGCTCAGTTACTCACATATCATCAGCAGCAGTAATCCTACCAAAAAAAAATTTAAGGGGACAACTCATGCTGAGATAAGTTGAGCACACTACTTCTCCTGATTCAAAATATATGATGGCCATTTTTACGGCCCCTTTCTACCTCCTAACCCTACTGTGCTTCTCTTTTCCTCTCTTTTCCTATACTTTCTTTCTTTTCTCTGCAGACCCACATCCCATGTCCACTCGTTAAAACAATGTCAATTCACAGCAGCAACAACAATAATAATAGTAGTAATAGTAGCCACAATGATCAACAACGACAAATGCTTTGCCAGGCACTCCAGATCCGCTTCAAGCAGGACCAGCCCTATACCCAGCTCGACACCCACCGCCTTGTGGTTGTCAATCCCTATAAGCAACTCGAACTCCTAAACGACGTAACGCTCGAACACTATGTAAATTACGGCTACAAGGATTTTGCGAACACAACAGACACACCTGAGCCCCATGTGTATGAGTGGGCCACTCGCATGTACTATGTCATGCGGCGGCGGACAGAAAATATCACTGTTCTGCTTAGGTATGGGAAATGACATGCATAAAAACGTGTTTGCTGACATTTTGAGCAGAGGCATCTCGGGCTCGGGCAAGTCAACGACGCACCAGCACTTGCTGCATGCTCTTCTTCTACTATCAGCACATACCAAGCGTGAAAGCAAGATCCAGAGCCAGATCACGAGCTCCCAGACCGTCCTGGCCGCTCTTGGCAACGCCAGCACTACCGCCAACCCCGAAGCAAGCCATCTCGACCAGTATCACACCTTGTACTTTAGCGAGCGCGGCCGTATACTCGGTAGCCATACAACTGTCTACCTCCTCGACAAACAGCGCGTTACGCGGGGCCCCAAATACAATATATTTTACCAGCTCCTCGCAGGTACCAATGCCCAGGAAAAGGCAGCGCTCCACATCCAGCACTCGGCCGACCATTTTCACTATCTCAAAGATACACATGCGCAGCGTTCTATGTCAAGCGATGAGATTGCCTTTGGAAACTTCAAGGCTGCGCTCAAGCAGTGCGGTATCAAGGCCAAGACTATTGCCCAGATCTGCCAGTTGCTGGCCGCCATTCTTCACCTCGGCAACGTCCAGTTTGTCAGTGCGTCGTCTTCTGCCTCCAACTCAAATTCGTCGCCCTCTGCCCCCGCACCTGGCGGGCCTGAAGGATGTCGAATCAAAAACAAGGATGTGCTCTCATTGGTTGCGGCCGCGCTCGGTGTGGCCACGCCCAAACTCGAGGGCACGCTGACCCACAAACTCAAGCTTCTCGGCAAGGAATTTTGTACGGCATTTCTGACAGCCGAGGCAGCGCAAACGCAGCGTGATAATCTGGCGCGCACGCTCTACACGGTGCTGCTGAGCTGGATTGTCGAGACTCTCAATGCCTACGGCGCGCCTGCGGTGCCTTATGCCAACTGTATCGGTATCTTGGACGCCGGCCGTTTTGACACACAAGTCGCCGCCGGATTTCGTGACCTGTGTAGTCACTTTGCAAGCGAGCGCATCTATCATTTTCTGGAACAGCACCACAAGGCACGGTACGAGTGGCACCAAGACGGCCTCGCCTGGCCCTCACCCAGCACGGCATCCTCCGTGCCGACCTATTTGGATGGCCTTGTGCCACTCCTGAACCGCGAATCCGAGCGGCTGCAGGCGTATGCGCTGGACGCGACCGATGCCAATTTCTACGGCCGATTGCCGGTCCAGCAGCAGCGTGGACAGCACGTGTTTGCCATACAGCACTATGCATCGGCCAACGTGAGTGTCGAGTACTCGGTCGACGGGTTCTTGGAGAGCAATCTCGATGCCCTCTCACCTGACTTTATCCTCCTATTTCGCTACAATTGCACCAACGTGTTTATTCGCGACCTCTTCAACGGTGACCTCCTCCGCACCGAGACCCATCCGCGCGACGAGCGCACCATCATCAAGGCCCAGTTGCCAATACAAATTGGCGATTGGGTGATCCAAAAACAGTACGACGCTATTGACGAAAAAGACGAGGCACCTCCACCACCCACGCCACAAGGCATGGTCTCGGCTGTTGATCAAGTCGTGCAAGGCACTGAACGTTTCATGGACCATCTCACCAGCATGCGGCTCTTCGAAGTAATACACATCCGTCCCAACACCGAGCAAAAGCCAGACATTTTTGATACCAGTCAGGTGGTAACCCAGCTGCATCATTATGGTGTGCAGAGCCAGCCCGACCCTGTGTATGGCTACAGTCTCGCCGACTTTTTGGCGCGCTATCAATACCTAGTTGCCATGCTGCCACTGGAAGGCCCTCAGGAAGACAGCCCCGATGCGCAGCGCCTACTTGTGAGCAAGCTAATCCATTTTATGCAATGGAACGCTGGTCAAGTGCAGCTAGGACGTGAACGCATCTGGCTTGCCTTTGACGTGTGGCGTGAGCTCGAGAACCATTTGCGTGCGCTTGAAAAAGAACAGCGGATACGTGACCGCGAAGAACGTGAGCGACTGGCCGCCATTGAAGCCGAGGAGCGCGAGCGCCTTGCCGCACTCGAGGCCGAAGCCGCCGAAGAAGCGGCGGCGGCAGCAGAGGCGGCGGCGCAGGCCCAGGCTGCGGCGGAGGCGGCCGAGCGCATGGCAGAGAACCCGTTTGGCGACGACGATGGCGCATCAGACGTCTACTCGGATGACGAAGACAGAACCGAAGTAGATGGCAATCACGACGGCAGTCAGTGGGGCGAGGACGATGACTACATGGACGGGTAAGCCACATTCATATAATATGTGTCTATTTTCAAAGTCTCATACGCATGACAGCTATGGCCCCAACATGGACATGAGCCAAATGGTGGAAGACTACGGCGCGCAGCCCATGCCCGCCGAAGAGCTGGTACAAGAAGTCGAGATCACGAATATACGACGCTGGTGGGCTCGCTTCGTGTGGTTTGCAACGTGGTGGATTCCTTCGTTTTTGCTTCGCTCGCTGGGCAAGATGGACCGTCAGGATGTGCGAATGGCCTGGCGCGAAAAGGTGACTCTCTGTCTCCTCATATTTTTGTTTTCCTCTTTTATTATCTTCTTCATCGTCGGCCTCGGCGAGGTGCTCTGCCCAGGCACCAAAGATCTGTTTTCGAGCTCGGAAGTGACCAATCACGAGACCATGGACGACTACTGGATCAGCATTCGCGGTCGCGTCTATGACTTGACCGACTTTGTGTCGAACCCGCACGGAACCAGTAACTACATGGCGACCCAGTCCACGCTCGAGCCCCTGGCAGGCCGCGACTTGTCTTACACCTTTCCGCCGCCGCTCACCAGCGCGTGTGCTGGCCTTGTCACAGATTCCTCCGTCACCATCACACCCAACGAGTCTTTTGTTTTGGGTCCCTTTGTGCACTACTCGGGTGACCAGCAAAATGATCCCCAGCTCGTGCGCCTTAAAGACCCGAACTGGATCAGCAACTATCTCGATCCTGTGCTAAAGCCCAACAAGAAAGGCGATCTCGTAGTATCTACGAAGCAAATGACGGACGACTTCAACAGCTATGGCCGGCTCGCACTTGCAATCGATGGGAGCGTGTACGACTTGACCGACTACATGGAGTCAGCCCACAAGTATCCGCGTGGCGCAGTGGGCGTGCCGAACTACCACTACATTGACGAAAGCATCGAAAACTTTTTCAAAAAGTATGCAGGCCAGGATGCATCGCAAGACTGGTCGACTCTGATGGCTAAGCTGGACCCGACTGTGCGCGAGCAAAACATGCAGTGTCTACAGAATGTATTCTACATTGGCCGTCTCGACTACCGCGATTCATTGCGCTGCACGTTCGTAAATTACCTGTTGCTCAGCTTTGCCGTCCTCATGTCGCTCGTCATCTTGATTAAATTCTTGGCCGCTCTCCAGTTCGGGGGCGCGCCTACACCCGAGCAAGACCAAGACAAGTTTGTGATTTGTCAGGTCCCGTGCTACACCGAGGACGAGGACTCGCTTCGCAAGACAATCGACTCGCTCACGACCATGACGTACGACGATAAGCGTAAGCTACTTTTTATGGTGGCTGACGGCATGATCATTGGCAGCGGCAACGACAAGCCCACGCCTCGCATCCTCCTCGACATTCTCGGCCACGACCCCGAGGACGATCCGGAGCCGGTCATGTTCAAGTCTGTCGGCGAAGGCTCAAGGCAACTCAACTATGGCAAGGTTTACTCGGGCCTGTATGTGCATGAAGGGCATACTGTGCCCTATGTCATCGTCGTCAAGGTCGGAAAGTCGACCGAACGCACCAAGCCAGGCAACCGCGGCAAGCGTGACTCGCAGATCATTTGCATGAACTTTTTGAGCAAGGTCCACTTTGATGCCGAAATGACGCCGCTCGAATTACAAATCTATCACCACATCAAGAACATCATCGGCATCGATCCTGGTCTATACGAATATGTGCTCATGGTCGATTCGGATACGGAAGTCTACCCGGACGCATTGACCCGGCTGGTGTCCTGCATGCTGCATGACAGTCGGATTATTGGTCTGTGCGGTGAAACCGAACTGTGTAACGAAGACAGATCCTGGACCACTCGCATCCAAGTGTACGAATACTATATCTCACATCATCTGGTCAAAGCCTTTGAGTCCCTGTTCGGGTCTGTCACTTGTCTGCCTGGCTGTTTTTGCATGTACCGTATCCGCACTGCGAGCAAGCGGCAGCCGCTCATTGTATCGCCGCAAATTATCCACGGCTATTCGGATAATCAGGTCGATACACTGCACAAAAAGAACTTGCTACATCTCGGTGAGGACCGCTACCTGACAACCCTCATGATGAAGACATTTCCACAGTACAAGATGGTGTTCACACCGTATGCACGCTGCCGCACCGTCGCACCCGATAGCTGGCAGGTCCTCCTCTCCCAGCGCCGCCGATGGATCAATTCGACCATTCACAACCTGCTTGAATTGATTCTCCTCCCCGAACTCTGCGGTTTCTGCTGTCTTTCTATGCGCTTTGTGGTGATTATAGATTTGATCGGTACCATCACCCTGCCGGCCTCGGTCGTCTACCTGGTCTACCTCCTCTACATTGTCGCTTCCAACACGGGCCCGATCCCTGTCATCGCCCTGGGCATGCTCGCAGGCGCATACGGACTGCAGGCACTGATCTTTATCTTCAAGCAGCAGTGGCAGCACATTGGCTGGATGGTCATTTATCTGTTTGCGATCCCGGTGTTCAGTTTCCTGATTCCGATATATGCCTTTTGGCACTTTGACGACTTCTCTTGGGGCAACACGCGCGTAGTCGTAGGCGACAAGAAGAAGCAGATTATTGTTACCGATGATGAGAAGTTCGACGACAAGATGATCCCTCTCAAGAAGTGGGAACAGTACGAAGAAGAAATGATCCTAGAGGAGCAGCTCAAGGCCGAGATAGCCTCCCTCGCCAGTTCGGAGACTTTTACGCAGGAACCTGAAGTAGAAAAAGTCTCTGAGGAAAAAATGAATCCATTCCCGCTTGAACAAGAGGAACCCCGCGGCTTCTCGATCGATCTCAACGCGGTGCTCTATAGCGGTGAAGAACCCGCCCCCAACAGACAAGGGGCCGAAGCTGACCAGGACGAAAACAAAAAGGTGTTGCCTGAGGATGACGAAATCGAGCGAGAGACCAAGCGCATTTTGGCAACAGCCAATCTAATGACGCTCACCAAAAAGCAAGGTAAGAACGGCATCATAGCGCATGTGTCACTGAGGATGAAATCGGCTCACTTTTTATCTTTGCTTTTCTTTTTTTTTTTTTTTACAGTGCGTGACCAACTGACCGCCATTTTTGGAGTCGACCTCACAATCAAGAAAGGCTTCATTAATGACTGTATTGAGCGCTTCTGCGGAAACGAGTAGCCAAGCGAGATAATGTAGTTGTAATCATTATTGTGCAAGGGTTCTGTCATGGTATCACCACTCAACGATCCTGGCATTGTAACTGAGTTTTAATTTATACCTGTCCAAAAAGGGTCACCTTCGACTCGTTTCTTTTGTCTTGTCAAAAAAATATAAAAAAAAAAGTCGCTGCATTTCTCTTGATTGTTTCTCTTTTTTTTTTCCCACAAGTGACCCTCATGTCTGAAAACTTTTTACAACGACCTTCTTTCGAGACGCCGTTCGCGCCAGGCGAGCGCCGCAAGAGCAGTATTGATATTCGGGGCCGATCCATCCAAAGCGACGTCTTGGTCGCCTTACTCGACCGACCACACGAGATGCAGTCGCTGATGCAGCGCAACCAGGCATTTTATGGTGCGCTCCAGAATTATATCCAGGAAACGCAAGGCGACAAGGCATGGCGAGCGTTTCACGATATCCTCCTTGCCCCGCGCGAAGACATGCCGGACCGCGCTTGGATCGCCACCTTGAGCGTCTATTTGCAACACAATCCCGTTTTCCTTACGAAATTTAAAGAGAGTATTGGCTACGACGTGGAAGAAGCTGAAGAAGGTGACGAAGGCGATGAAGACGACAGCGAAGACAGCATGATTTCAATGGAGAGCGACCATATGTTTCCGAACCAGGCGTACAGCGAAGATGACCTGGAGGACGCAGAAATCCCACCGCCCCCGCCTCGCCGGAAGTCCCTCTTGTCACCACGCATGATGCACCCTGCCGCGACGTCCCCCATCCGGCCCATGAGCAACAGCTATTTCCATACCAGCCGCCGTCCCATCCTTCTTTTGCGCGATGTTCCTGAACTCCAAGCCCGTTTGCCGGTCTACTATCCCGAATTCTTTCGGCGCGCGCGTGCCCAGATGAGCATGGCACCCAACGCCTCCAAACTCTGTCGAGACGCCCGCCGGAATTCGATCCTCGAAGAAGACGCCGATATCCTGGTTGAGGAAGGTGACGCACGGTTCAATACGTGTGAACAAGACCACGTGGATAGCTTTGACCGGTTCGTCCGCGCAGTCTGCACCACCCGCCGCCAGCAACCCGACGACACTCTCTGGCTCCAGGAAGTCCTCGAGTCGCTCGATGGCTGGCCGGATCTGCTCGATGAACTCTACGACTTGGGCGCTTCCTTGGACGAGCACCAGGATGGCGAGGGCGCCTGTGCCAACGTATTCTAGCTTTCCACGAAGAAAAAACTTCATTTTCTGTATATTTATAAATTCGTAATATAATAGCCTGCATAGCGTAGTATATATAATATATCACACACATCCTGCATCATCATCGTCTTCATCATCCTCTTCCTCTTTTGTTTTCTTGGCAGTTGTTTGGGCGGGGGTATGTGTGTGTGAATGTGCGTGCGTGGGTACGTATGTATGTATAGGGCGCTTCACTTTGTATGTGTGTTAGTGTGTTTTGTGTATAATGTAAGAGTGTGTGAATTCTTGTTTCTATCGCGTCATGAGGTTAGCAATCCACGACTGGCGCTTGTCACTGCTGCTGCTGGTGTCTTCTCCCGCAGGCACGGTCGACACACCGCCCCCACGCAAGGGCTTAGCAATCCGGCCGAAGTTGATGCCCATCGAGTTCTGCGACTTTTGCTGTGACCGGGCCTGTTCGAGGCGCTCCCGCACCGCGCTGAGCTGCGCCTCAAACTTGTCATTCTGCTTGAAGAGTTTGTCTTGGGCGTCGGTGAGGAGCGACTCGAGGTTCTGGATACGCTCATTGCGCGCAATCAGCTTACGCTCGGCGAGCGCCACCTCCTTCTTTAGCGACGCGTTCTGCTCCACGAGCTGTTTCTGTACGTTCGTGAGCTGTTCGAGGTTGCGCTCCAAGAATGCCATCTTTTTCTGCTGGGCCTTATTGTTGCTTGTGCGCAGCACGGTATTGTACTGCTCGCGTGTCTCATCCAAGGACATTTCGAGCTCGACAACCTTCTCACACCGGTTCTGCAAATCACGCATAAGAGCTTTTTTCATCACCTCAAAATCGGCAAGTTGCTGAGCCATCGTCTTGCGCGTCCGCTCCAGATCGCGCTCTTTTTCGCTCAAGTCATCGTCCTGCGCAGGTTGCTCGCTCAGCTTAGTCTGGAGCTGCGTGTTGGCCGCCTTGAGATCAGCCAGAGCATCTACAAGTTTTTGATGCTCTGCATTCTTCTGTACCAGCTCGTGCTTGAGTTCCTCGATCTCCTTTTGCTGCATCTCTTTTTTGGTCGCATGCTGCATTTCCAGCTTTTGCTTGAGGTCGGTGAGGGTATCCGCAATTTCGGCCTTGTCCTGGACCGCCTGCTCTTCTTCCGCTATCGTCTTGTCTAGCAGCTCCTCGTACTCATGCTCCAAAGTGCCCAGCCGCGTCTCGAGCTCCGCGCGCTTGCGCTCCATGGCTTCCTTTTCAGAATTGAGATCCTGGATCGTTTTGTCATGCTGTGACACCAACAGCTTTGAGTCGGCCAGCTCGCGCTGCAAGGTCGACACCTGGCCAGCGCTGAGCGCAGAGGAAGCATCCCCGTCGAGCTTGGTCAGGGCTTCACGGATTTGGCGTTCCTTTTCATTGATCTGGCCGGACGGATCAAAGCCAGACATCATTTGTGCCATCTTTTCTGCCTTTCGCTTCTCCTTTTCGCCATCTGTCGCTTCCTTGTGGGCCAGGCGTGTCTCAGCCAAGTTCTTTTTCAATTCGTCGAGCTCCGCCAGGAGGTCCTGGTTTGCCTCGCGGAGCGAATCGACCGTGATCGCATTCTCTTTGCTCTCATATGACACCTTTTGAAGCTGCAGCCTCAAGTCACTTAATTCCGATGTCATTTGCTGGTTTTCTTTGGTCACCGTCTGCTCTTGATCCTTGTAATAGCTCATTTCTTCCCTGAGGGTCTCCAGGAGCTTTTCGCGCTGAGCGAGCTCAGTCTCCTTTTCGGCAATCTGATCCATTAGCTCGTTTTCGCGGTTCATGAACTCTTCGCGCTCATCCTTTTCGAGCACAATCGCGGGTGTTGATGGCCGCGAGATTTCTTCCTGGAGAGGGGTCTTGAAGCCAGGCGCGGGTGGCAGATTGCTCAAGTCGCCCTTGGCGATCTTGTCCATCGTGACCCATTTTTCTTCCGAAACCGAGCCACCCTTACGCCATATGCTGACCTCACCCTCGAGCGCAGCAATGTAAGTCTGGTAGGTGACAGCCTGGGACTTGACCTTTTTGAGGAGTGCCTTAAGTTCGGCGGGTGACAGGTCCGCATTGACCTTGGCCTTGTTCTTGATCGTCTTGGCCCGCATACCGAAACGCAGGGTGGAGAGTGTCTCGGCTTCATTGTAGGAGGAGGGCGAGCAGTTGATTATTAAAGTTGTACGTGAGTTGCCGCCCAAGGATTCTTGCAAGATACGCGTGAGTTTAGAGTCACGGTATGGAATATGACTCGACTAAAAAAGTAACACTATCAACTACGGGGTTGCTTGCAGCGCTTATTTATTTTCTTTTTTACCTTTCCGTCTGTCAAGGCGTTTATGACCATGCCGAGTGCGGTTAAGGACTTGTTGATCTTTTTGGCTTCCTCGAGTGTCTGGCCTGAAGCACCGGTTTTTCCCACCTAACAAGCCAAAGGTCAGTCATCCCTTGTCGTGTTTGGTGCGACTCGTCATGTCAACCTTTTCGGAACCGGCCAAATCGACCAGGTACAGCTTACCACTCTTGGCAGCGCCTGTGTCGACGTTCTTTTGGGTAATGGTTACGACCACGATGGAATGACTGCGCGAACTCTCGGCGTTCATGTCTATAATAATGTGGTGGGAATTATGACCGTCAATGCAACTGCATCGTATCGCCTTTTATACACTGACTTACTTGTGGAGGCCACGACGCGGTTAGAGCTACCACGACGCATGACTTCATAGACTTCTTCACAAGAGCCAACATATACCTCGAGCATGCCTTTGACATAGACACCGCGAGTCTTATCTTCGTGGATAGGCAGGTTATCCTGCGAGGCTAAGATGTATGTATTTAGAGCGGAGTCCTAATGGTGATCTTGTCTTTTGGACTCACGATTCAGCAGATCACGGACTTTCTCCATGTAGATTTCCATAAAGGACACCTTAACAGTGAATTCGAGGTTGCTAGGCGCAGCCATGATGCTCGAGAAGATCTGTTCAACGATGCGGGGGATGATACCCTTGGTCTTTTCGTCGTCGATATCTGCACCCTTAGTGATAATAGAAAGAGGGCGTATGAGCCATGATCATAATAAATAACAGTCATTCGACTCACCATCATGGTGAAGGTTTTACCGGAGCCGGTCTGGCCATAGGCAAAAACAGTACCGTTATAGCCGGCCGTGACATCTATGTATGTGGGTTGTTTGTTTCATGAATGCATAGATAAGTAATATATGGTAATAATTACCATCGACGATGGTCTTGATAGAGTAGTCAAAGACGTCCTTTTGGGGTGTGTCCATGCCAAAGACTTTGTCAAACATGAAACTTCCCTGGAAGTCCTTGCCCTTGTGATAATAAATGTGGATGAGTTCATGAACAGAAGGAAGTATAATGACAATATGAAATATATTATGCGAACAAAAGGGCTTACTTTAAGGCCGACTTGGGTACCCTCTTGAGCAATGTCAATAATAGGCGTGCCGCCTTCTCTGATTTCCAGGGAATTCTGAGGCCGGAATCGACAAACGACTTTAATGTTGTTCCCGGACATGAGCAATAAAACGAAAAAGAGCGAGAAAAGCCAGGCCGTTCTGAAAGCACGCACAACAACTGAAAATGAAAAAAAGGGCGCGCGCTGTACGCGGTAGGTTGCACAAGAAAAAAAAAAAGGGCAAGCTGTTTTTTCGTTCTAAACAGACATGCACAAGCAATCCTCTAATCCTTTCTTATTTTCCTATTGTTCAGCACGATAACGCATAACATTTGCATATCATTATATTTTGCTTTTTATAATGTGGGTAGTCCATTATAGTATCAGGAAAAGATGTGTAAAGAAAAAAAAGGTTGGAGTTTGGGAACCGCCCAGTAGTCATGTGTTCCACGCACACACACACACACACACACACACACACACATCGACTGCTGGTACCTATTTTTCTTTTTCTCGTCACGGGTGACTATCCGCGTTTCGTTTTCTATTTCCTACGTACTCATATGCACTTCATATACAATAGAGGTGGGCTCTCTATCACTCATTGCAATGTAGCCATTTTAGTCCGTTCACGAATATGAAACCTATGCGCCTGAAGCCATTAATTATATGTGTGCCTTTTTGTATTCTAATCTGGTCTGCAACTCGCTCTTCTGTGTCTTAGAGAGATCGATCAGGTTCTTCCTTCTGTTACCGCCTATTGTGTATCACATGGCGGCGTGTCAGACACCGCCATATGCCTCTTTTCCATATTCTTGTCAAAACTTTTTCTTCTCTGTGGCCGAACCCATGTGAACGAAAGGAGAAAGAGAGCGTGGTCATCTGACACGGCCACACGTTGTTCAGTAAAATACAACGCCGAATTTTTTTTTTTTCTGGGGCGTGTCTCAGCCGTCATTTTATTATTTTGCCGTTGTCATACCCGCTCAACCTCTGACATAACTTGACGACCTAATGAATGTTTGCTCTATCTTGTGCGTCATAATACAGCAATTTGTAAACACTATCGTGCACATGGTCGTATTATACTACTTACTGTGTACTACATACTAATAAAAACAATATAAGGAAACGACCTGGACCATGCTCGGTTTATAGTACGATCGCCAGTAGCATGGCTAATACATATGCATATAGAGATACTTTACTGTCATCAGGCATTTAGCATCTTACAGTAGAGCTTGTCTGCGAGCGATCTATTATCGAAGTATCGTTCTACATAGCTGACTATTGTATCTTAGTGGACTGGAAGTGATTGGTACATCGGAAGAATTGGGCAAAGAGGAGCAAGAAGCAGCTCGCTTCAGATAATGAACCCCGATCCCAGCCAAAGAAATGAAGGTCTGTGCGCAGTAGACAGCCTATCATATTCGTCTATGCTTCCTTACGGCGTTACCGTAGCGGAGACATTTATGCATCGTACCTTGTGCGATTTTCTGTACAAACAAGTACGCATGATTTGCTGTTACTTTAAACGAGCAATGGATTATGTGGTATACATATACAGTCTTTATATCGGACGTTACTCTTCAAGTTCCCTATCATATACATAATCTATGCAAAGGGGTTGGCAGCCAAGACGCGCACGACGGGTGGCGGCTTGAGGACATCGACAATGACGATGACCTTGATCTTGTCGAGTGCTTTGATGGTCTGTGAGGCCTGCTCAGTGCTGTACGCTGTGCTGTCCGACAACCGCGCACGCAAGACCGACGCACGTCGACTCCTTCCGCCATATTCGTGCGACTGTCGCTTCTGTTTCGGAATCGTGTTCTCCGTTGTAGCAGCAGCACGGGTGGCGATCTGTTGTGTCTCTGTCTGGGCCGCTACGGCTGGTTTGGCTTCCGTATCTTGCTCCTCTGCCAGGATGTCTTCAACCAATGCATCCTCATCAATGTCTTCCTCCTCGTCATCCAAAAACATGTCGTCCTTTTGGGCACGTCCCGTTGAGGTACTGATGTTTTTGTTCCAGTACATGACGAGCGCACGTTCCTGGGGATCAAAACTTGATTGCATCAGGGGCAGATGGGCGAGATGAACGCGTTTTTGGATATTGTAGTCGGGCAGAATAACGTCGAAGTACTGCTCAAACACGGACACCACGACCGCATCGCGGAATACTGTAATGTGGTCTGTCGGAGGTTGCTGCTTGGCGCACAGGTGGAGCGACATGAATAGCAGGCTGCTCTGGTCACGCGCAGCCATGGCTGCGTCCTTCTTGACGTTGCAGTGCTGTGCCAGCTTTTGGACAGTATCACGGTCGAGATAGAATCGCTTCTCTTTTTCTAATAGAATCGTCAGAATAAAAAAAAATGCCTAAAGCTCATTTTTTCACTAACCATCACTCAGGGCGGTCTCGAGCTGGCGATGGACAATGATGTCCGAGTAGCGGCGGCTGGGTGCGGTAAAGTGCGTGAACAGCGGCGCATTGAGCGCATAGTGAGCGTATTTTGTAATGTCGAGCGTGCCAGTGCAGAAATACTTGGGCGGCGCAAGCGTCTTTAAGAACAAGGTCGACACGATCCCACGCAGCTGCGTGTCCTCGATCGCTTCGATCGACTTTTCAATCGCGCCCGAGCTGCTCGTATCCATGGGAACGCCGAGGTAGGCTTGCACATATGCCGCAAAGTCGCGCTATATCTAGCATGAGTCTATGCGCCTTTCCCAGTTTTCTTCCTCTTTTACCAATTTATAATCCACAGGCGGACCCTGACGACGCAACAAGGCGTGCTCGGGAAGCTGGGAGGAGATCTGCTGGGCAACGGCCATGTTGGCGCGCAGGTGCAGCTCTTTGATGACATGCACAGCCGGTAACGTCTTTTTGATTGACAGCGTCGTCGGGGCCTCCCCGTCCTTTTCAAACAAAAACGCAAGCTCGGCTTGCTTTTGTGCCATCGCACCCGTCTCAAAACGCGCTTCACGAAGATGGTGTGTGATGTATTGCAATGTTTTGATGTCTTGGCAAAGCGCGTCCTGTAGCGCTCCGTCTTGACTGATTTGGACGGGCTTGTCCTCCAAGATCTTTTGGACTTCGTCGTACGTCAATTTGGCCTTGGAGCTGCAAAGCTTGAATGAGCGATCACGCTTTCTCCCACTGAACCTTGTGTCTTACCTCACAATTGACTTGCCCACCCAGGTATCCAGGATCTTGCCCTCCTTCGTCATTTTCCACACCACTGACAGGGTCAATCTATTGCCATAGGTTTAAGTCTTCAGCTTCCAAAATCATATTTATCTTACCTCGGCTCGTTCACGTTTAAGTTGGTCAGGTTCTCGGTCAGAGAAACGGGCAGCATCGGGACAAATTTGTGAACCAAGTCGACGCGCACCGCACGAGCACGTGCCTCCTTGTCGAGGGGCGAATGGGCTCGGATAAAGTAGGCTACGTCGCTGACGTGCACACCAACTTCATAGATATCATCGCTGATCTTTTCGATCGTCAGGGCATCATCCAGTACTACCAGGTATATGAGCCTTTTCTGTTTTCCCTACACCGGATTTGTCTACTTACCATTGGATCCAGCTGGATCCATCGTAAAGGCGCGCAGGTTGGTATAATCACGACGACCGCCGTCCTGCGTCTCGAGCGGTCGCACCGGTTCTGTCGGCAAGCACATTTTTACAGGCTCGCTAAAATCAGTGTCGGTCACATTATTGTCGGCCAAGATGGCCATGGTCTGCACATCCAACTCGCTGACAGGACCGAGCTCACGCTCGAGCGCACCGAAGGGATGCAAAGAGGTGATCGGCCAACGCTTGATCGAGCCGACAAATAGGCGGGTTGCGTATTTCGCACTGTTCTCCACAAAATCGCTGGGGGCTTGCTCGACGGGGATGGCAATGAGGGGCACGCGCTTGTCGGTGGCCTTGAACCAGACGATCTTGGGCGCCTCCTTGGGCGGCAGCCACTCGTCTTTACCGGCCGCCAGACGCCGCGCCTCCTCAGCCGCCTGTTCTTCCTGGGCCCGCTTGTTGTTGGGTCGCATCAAGGTCAACGTACTAGCCAGAAAGTCAGCAAAACCCCAATCCTATCCATATCACTCTGAAAAGGAAATCTTACCCCGAAAAGACTTGATTCTGAGCCCGTTCGAGTACGGCGACGACGACGCCACAGTACTTTGGTTTGACCGTGTCCACATCCTCGTCGCCGCCAAAAATGATTTCGTTCTCATCCTCTTCATCGGGCATACGTGCGCGTGCCTGACCACCATTGCGGGCCACCTTGGCCTCTTCCTTTTCCTTTTTTTCCCTCAGGACGCGGTCGACGTCCACCAAACGGACCGCGACCACATCCCCCTCGAGGGCACGATTACGGTCGCGCGAGCCGCACACATACACATCCGAATCCAGATCTTCGCAGGTCACGTACGCATCGCTTCGATTCCGTTTGTTGACCCGCAACGTGCCACGTACGAGCTGGCGCGATCGGAACAAGGGCGGCAAGGCAGAGAAAGGCAAGTGAGCAGTGAACAGCGGCCGCCGTTGATGCGGATTGGCGTCGTCCTTGGCAAAGTTGACGCGCGTGGGTGTAAAAGGGACGAGGTTGAAGGAGGTGGACGTGCGCGGCGAGAACGGAGCCAGCACGGGTGTACCTATCAGAAGGTGGTGAGCATATCGCCTGACACCCCACCTTTACTTACTGGCACGCCAATCATTGTCATAGCTACGCGAGGAGCGCCGGCTGCCGGGTAAGGACCGGTTGCTGTCCTCAAGCACGAGCGGCTTGTTGAACGTCAAACGGCGGCTCGACTTGAGCTCGGTGTTCTCCGAGAGCGTCGGCAGCTGTTGAAGCGACGTGCGCTTGCCGATAAGTGTGCTCGGGTCAAACGTGCCCGACGACTCGGAGTAGCGGCGCCTGCCAGCAGGGCGGCTAAAGAGGTCGGCCGACGACGAAGCCATTGGAGGTGGCCCTTTGAGCGACGTAGTGTGCCGACGGGGCATCCCCAGCCGTGGATTGCTCGGTTCTTCCTCCAAAATACGGTCTTGCTGTCCAAGCAACTTGGCCTCGGCTTCGGCCAGGGCGGCATCCCTCATAGCCGTCGAGGCTTCAAGTGTTGTGTTCATCGAGGCCGCACGGCGGCTGCGACGACGCACCGTCTTGTCCTGCGGGGGAATGTTGCGCAGCTCTTGGACGGTGTTCTGGATCATGTTTTGCATGGTATCGGCCCCACTGCTGCTGCTGCTGCTGCTGGCCAACGGCTTCATGGACAGCGACAGTTTGCGCTGCGAGTTGCGGTTAGACTCCTTGAGTGTCACGGGCGGAAGACTCTTGAGGGTGTTGATCATGTCCTGGAGCGAATCGACGGTGACGGACTGATCCTCATCTTTTTCGGGCTGTTTCATTTCCTCTGTGAGTGTCTGGAGTCCGAAATTTCGCTTTGATTGATTTGATAGCATGACAGCCGACCGAGACCGCTGGTGGCCTCGCACAAATGCCTTGTCTTGCTCTTTTTGAGGTTTGGGCGTCAGCGGTGCCTTTTGAAACGGATCCATCGAGCGACGTCTATCACTCGCCTTCTTTTGTACATAACGTAAGTATATAAAGTTACCAAGTGAGTGAGCGATATAAAAGGTTACCTCGTGTTGGGGTTCTGGCGGGTCAAAGAGTCCGCGAGTGCTCTCTGGAGCGGTCTGATGCTCGAAATGAATGTGGTCAGTCTCCATGATGAAGCAAAAGACTAACAGAGAAAAAGATAAAAAGAGTGGCGATGAGGTGAAAAAGGGAGTGTGAAAAGAGAGAGAGAGAAAAGGTCAGACAAGGAAGGGACGAAAGAAAGGGAGAATATAATATCGATGCTCAGGTCCAAGGCAAGTAACAGACGGGCCGAACATTTGCACTACCTTCAAATTATTACTCCGTCCTTGCTTCTAAACTACTACACTACACTACTATTGCTACTACATACGTATACTTGATAATCCACTACCTCGATATGACTTCCTCCATATATCCTTTCCATCCTCACGCAACCAATTCCTGTTTTTTCTTCCTCTCTCTCTTCTGTATCAAGGTGGATCATACTTCTGCTTAAAAGTGATAAACGCAACCCAGTATTCCAGGTTGTAAGGTCGCTCCAACTCTGATTTGTTTTAGAGAGCTCGATAGCATGCATCAAATGCATATAGGTCTGCACAGGTACAGGTCAGATACTTTCTTTGGTTCATCGCAGCAAGGCTAATCACATGCAGGAGGTAATAAGCTGGTATCATGTGCCACCTCAATCAATCGAACTTGTCGGTCGCCGACTCAAAATATAGCATGCACTTTACATAATAATACATACCCGTTCATCCATGACCCGTAAAAGAACACTTAGAAGTGTTCATGGATTGAATGTTATTGATATGGGTAGCATCTTTGGTTTCTACTAAATTTTCATACTATTTCCATATAAGTGAAATGAAATGAAATGAGCCAATTTTTTTTGATTGAATTTGTCCCTGTGACCGGGGCAGATCCAGTTTTTCCCAGCTTTTTTGATTCGCGTATACAATTCCTCATTTCAGCCCTTCCTCACCTGTTACTGCCTGGCAATACATATACTGTATCACCTATGTTTGCCAGTCCCCAGTCGACCAAGCGCTTTCCTCCTGCGTGTCGCTTCTTTGCTCAGGGACAGTGTCGTGCAGGTGAAGAGTGTCTGTTTGCCCACATTTTACCCATCAAGGGCCCTCCCACCAACACATCTCACGCCGTTCTTTTCGGTGACGCGCTCCATGAACTCGACGAACCGCCACCCCAACCACCCATTGCAAGCGACGCGCATTCTATCCAAAGTGCCATCCGCGACCTTGAAATGGATCAGCTCATTAAAAAATTTCGGCCTCGGTTCCTGCGCACCAGGTACAGCACTGCAGTAACTGTTTAAATGTTCAAAAGTTTGACGATGTGTAGTCTAGGTAACGAACACGCGCCCACGCGAGGCGAAGTCAGCCTCACTCTGCCTCAACCTGTAGACGGTATCTACAGTTTGCAACTGCTTTTGATCATCCCAAGCGAATACCCCGATGTCCAGTGCTCTCTTCGCATCCAAAATGCCACTATTCACCCTGATACCCGACGGTATGATTATTTGTGTGTGCTTACCTGTTCGCTTACGCTGTGTTGCTAGGTGCATCGAGGAAGCTTTCGAAGTGCATGAATGGCATGAAGTACGGCATACGACACTTGTTCAACAGCTGGACTGGTTGAGCACACAGTTCGGTCATCTCTATTCACAACAGACATCCTCATGATAAGGAACGTCCTATTCTGTACATACAGTGTATAATATCCCATTTAATTCGTTTTGCTTTCGTCCACTTGCTTTTTTCTTTGACATGTCTATGTATGTATACATTTTATTTTTTCATTCGGTGGGAGAATGAGAAGGAGAGGTTGGGAGGAGGGGGATAATGCGAAAAAGAAATGATTAGAGCTTAGATTAGAGCTTCGGCTTAGCAGCCTGAACAGCCTTTGTTTCCGCCTTTTTAAGGGCGTTCTTGGCCATGGCGTTGATGGCATTGACACCGAACAAGGCAGACGAGATCCAGACCTTGACCGTGATACTGCCGTTCTTGTTAGAAAACGTGTGGCGACCGGCGTCGACGAGTGACTTGTGCGAGGTGAACTGGAAGGTACCGAGCGACTTGCGCAGCACTTGTGTTCGACCTGCACCCTTCTTGCGACCCAATCGACCCGAGACCTGGTACTTGATACCCTGGATACCGGTCGTCAGGCGACCGTTGGCGACCTGGGGCAACAGACTGTTCCACTGCACACCGAACGGCATGCTGTGCGGAAGCGGTGGCTTGACAATCGGTGCGTTGCGCATAAACTGACGAGTGACAATCGACCAGCCAAGGCGGTTGGCGTTAACAGTCAAGTACTGGGCAAGAATCTCGGCATTCATGTAAGGGTAGTGGACACGGATCAGCTTGACGTCGACCTGCTTGTTGGGATACAAGCCAGTCACAAGCTTCTCCAGAGGCTTCAAGGTGTGCATGCTCGGGTTACCAAAGTTGGGGTCAACGTAGTAAAACATTTGAATCGTGACGCGGGAAGGTGTATGTTTGAATTGAGGCGTCGATGTCAAGTGCTTTTGGAAGAAATGCTTCAGTGCTTCTTTGGCCGCACCGTCATTCTCCCAGAGCAGCTTGTTTCGCTGCACACGCGAAAAGCAGTATATGGAAGTCTCCCAGTCTTGCTTGCCCTTGAGGCTGAGGGCCTTGATACTTTTTGACATGCTTGTAAGAAAATAGAGACAAGCTTGCCAAAAGTCCAAATTATTGTTTTGGTGACTGTCTATTCCGACCACGACCTTATTTGGCCAATCAATTTCATCAAAGAAGTGTTCACACAGGTCAACCTTGAGCTTTTCTGTTGCAGCGCCTATAAACCTAAAAGAAATATTGATACTATGTATCTAAGAAAGAAAAGCACTTTCAATATCAAGAAATAAAGTCTGAGAAGACAAAGCCCGTCATGCGGAGGGCAGAACCGTTGGTGCTATGAGAAGGAACGCCAGCGAGCAGACACCGACGTCACCTGTTCCATACCCATTAATCGAATAAAACTTAATAGCCGATGTCTTTATTACACAATACAAAGGAAGACGTGCTAAGAACACTGGGAAGAGAGTCCATAATGAGACCGACACCATATGCCAGTCAGAGCACAGTGAAGTGTCAGCGAGCTGAGCATTACTGTGTCCAAACTATCTTTTCAGCTCACCGTTTTTCCTAAACAAATCAGAGAAGAAAATTACAGATCAATGCATATCTATTTAAGGGAAATTCCATTTGCTTGTCATGCAGCATCTGACTCGGGCTATATCTTTCTTTATCGTCGGAGCCGGGAAGAGTCCAGCGCTGAATATTGTCAATCCAGAGAGCTCTTCTTCCACCTGGGCAAAGTACAGCATCGACCCCGGGAGATAGGAAGAAAGCAATAGTCCATAGCGATACGAGTACTGAGATATCTGATTTTAATAAAACCGTTATTATTACCTCTAGCTTCTGAAACAATTGCAGGACGAAAAGCTATGGGACCTATGCAAAGACGATTACGGCCTAATAATGTAGGATATTATGATTTACTACAACTACCAATTCAAGTGGCTCTCTCATAGTCCTGTAAATATACGAACACTATAAAGGTGAAAATAAGATATGCTAGAGAGATTTTAAAATTGATTAAACTTATCGTACCAAAAAGCAGAGCAAATAACTGTTGTGTTAACTGCAGGTGCCTCACATCCTTTTTCAAGACCTTGCATGCTTATATTTGCTGCGATGGTTCATATTTATCAAATAAAGCTCGCAGTGCAGTGCCTCTTGCTACCATGAGAGAGAATAGATAATTAGGTCCTGACCGTCATTCTAACATCGTCCTTCTACGAACAACTATGCACGTGTGAGTGTGCCTGCGAGCCGGCCAAGAGAAAACAGGACTTTAGGTCGTGGTGTGATGCCTTGTATGCTCGGAATAGCGACCTTGCCATATAGATCATTTACTCTTCTACTATCTAAATATATTGAATATAAAATCCTGAATAGTATGCCCTTTGCCGAACAAATGAGGTAGGAAAGTCGCAAAAATAAAATGGAAAATGTCGTTAGTGTTATGTCAGTTACTAAACTGCACACTGATTTCTTTGCATGGTTTTATTGATGTGACGGTATAATACAAAAGATTGGTGGTGCTGACCAATCGACTCCGCCGCCATCCGGATTCCCGTGTGTTGGAACGGATGCCCTGGAGTAGAATACGTACGTAGCCGTCTATTGCCTGTTTCCAGTATTAAAACTGACTTCACTACCCGACAGACATCAAAAGAGTTTCCGTAGGGGTATGTTGGAAATAGCACTACGTAGTTATTCGCCTCTAATTTAGGTCAGACTTTCTAGGATTTCGATTACATACAATAAACAGCGCTTTGATATGAGTATGTATCAGAGTCTTGAGCAATAGTTATATAGAAAACAGCAATGAAGTTGAGGGGCCATTTTTTCGGATGTGCGTAATAAGCACTATGCAATGGTGCAGGTAAAGTGTTACACCAAAAGTTATAGCACAGCAAGACGTCATACACTTCAGGATATATGCATGAGCCGAGAATTTAGAGAGAGAACACACGGTCTATATGATACATTTCGGATTTACTGATATTGCTTTTTACAGTTCATGTTAGGCATAGTAACAATCGGTGACCTTCATGTCTTCTGTGATAAAGACGTTCAGACGGTCAGGTATGTAGTCTTCCGTCACGGGATCTCTGGGCTTCAGGATCCGTCTTGTTTCTGGCAACTGGCTGATGGGAAAAATCTGCGAGCAAGACAGTGAGCGAGCGTAAGATCCTGATTTTATGAAGTGTACCTCTGAGGTGGAGGCCTGAGCGGCTGCCTCCTCGGTATCGACGAGCGTTCTGCCGATAAGCATCTGCTTCCACTCCTCAGTGCTGGAAGGTGTTTGCAGCGGCTCCATAAGCACCATTATGATAGACAGAAAAAGTTGGGGATAAGAAAGTAAAGGAAGCGGGTGATACGTTGAGTTTGCAGGCCCTCTTTTTATACGCGCCTCACTGATTTTCGGATTTTCAACCCGTTATGGACATCATCATACCTAGCCGCAGCAACGAAGAGAAGACAAATGACGAGACCATCACCCAATCAGACTCATCACTCGATGAATCGCAACCCATTCCATATAACGTAGCTCTTCATACTCTTCTGCATTGCACCGACGACGCGTTTCAAAGAGCTCAAACAAGCTCTGGCCTGGATGCACGTGCACTGCAGAGTGTCCGAGACGAATCGCACGTGGATCACGTCTACCAGGCTCTCAAACACAGGGTCAGGGAATGCATGGAGCCAGTCAATAGAGGAGACTTGCTAATATACTTTGCAGATTCTGAAGCAAGACGGGGCTGCCATTCGTCTCGGCCGCTACTTGGCAAACGACCCACGCTACGCCGCCCTACTTTTGCAGGAGCTCAACAAGATAGACAGGCGCGATCAGCTCGCCGCTCTGCTCGTAATCGACCCAAGCTCGTCTGACGTTCTGGAAGTATTGACCGATCGGCTCTGTCATTGCCCGGATCCTCGTGTGTTGGAACGCACGGCCTACGAGACGCTCTTGCGAGGTGTTCAAGCCAACCCGAAAGAGGCGTGTCACAATCTGCGCAAGGTGCTCCCGGCACTGCAAAAGGTAGTGTGTGTTTTTCGCACTCGAATGTTACACACATGCAACCGACTTACCAAACACCATCAAGTGGCACGGATCAGAGTCGCCCTTAGTCCAAGCTGCATGGAACGATGTTGATATTTTTCTTGCAGCGTGCGAAGGAGGTACTTCATCACATGCATGGGAGATACTCCAACCTTCTCTTCAGCCTGCCCGGCTATTGAAACACAAGCCTGCCTCCATGAAACGGCTGCAAGACCTGCTTGCCAAAGACACAGACGACCTTGTTCAACTTATGACTGCCTGGGTCTCCGCTGCCCTTCACGGAGCTTGGACAGAGAACAACTCAAGTGCCTTGGAGCAGGTCACGGTTGAATACTACCCAAGATTGGTTTGTGCAAGCACGATAAATAACTTACGAGTTCTAAACATCGGTTTCGTGCAGATGAAGGCATTGCCTTTTTCAGATCCGTTCGCAGGGTATGGTGTCCATTTGCTAGGTCAATTGACACTTGTGTACCCGTCCGCTATTGTTCCTTCTGACCCTGTGCTACGTTACCTGTTTTCGTCCCTCTCAGATCACGCTTTTGTTGACTTGGCAGCATTCTATCCAGAACCGGCTGTCCATGCACTGCTCGAGCGCATTCAGCAGCAGCAGAGCGATGCTCTGCCTCTCCTACAGGACTGGATCCATCGTTTGCCGACATGGGAGAGCAGACATATATTAAGGTACCTACGACGAGTGCTGTGCTCTAGCATGCTCAACTTCGGATTTCTAGTCTGCTTTTAGTCGATGCCTTGATTCCCCTTACCAGTCACAATAACAAGGCGTGTGAGGCACTCATCAAGACCATGGAGATTGCGGATTTACCAGAGCTACTACGACGACTACTGGACTTTGCCACAACCATCAAAGATACCCGGGCGACGCAGATTTGCAAAGCACTGATCGCCAAGACGCTTCTTAGCCCTCGCTGGGAGTCCGATGGCCTCCTTCTCTACATTGACATTATCCGGGACTACATAACTACTCGGTCATTTCTTGATACCTCACCCATAATGCAGTCACCTGCTGATATTCGAACTGAAGTAAACCAGCATACTCCTTTGACATGTAAGTCATTGCAGGGTAGAGGGTCTTTTATTTAATATGCTGCATAGTGACCGACTTTGCGATCGAATATTTGGCCGTACTACAACTATGGTTGACCAAGGTACGAAAAGTAATAATACAAATCATCCCAAAATCTCACTCGGTGGAAAGGTTTCTCCACCCGGCCTCGAGCGCGGGCTTAACCAGCTCGCCCGCAAGAGTTTTGGGTCACCGCAGGACCCTTTCCTTCTGCAGGCCTGGAAGTCCCTGTCACTGACCCTGCGAACCGACCAGATTCGTCTCGTCATACAACCCTGTCTGACCTACATGACCACCCAGCCCAAGTAATTAGATTTTTTGAAAGACTTTTCGTTTTGGATGGGCGGAGGGTACTCATTGAAAATTAGGTTGACTCCCGAGCTGGCAGATGCAGACCAAGAGACGCTGGCGTCTTTAATCTATACCCGCCTCGTACCGATGCTCATTCTTCAAGTCTTTCCTGCTCAGACGTATTCCGATATCCGTCTATCCCATGATATCTCTCCTCCCTCATTTATGGATACCCTCAAGTATACAGCGGATCCTGACCCGTTCCATATAGCCCTATACGCTGAACTTCTAGACCGGTAAGTGGAATATTTTCATCCCGAAATGAGAAAAAAAAACTTTTTTTTATTCCTTCTGATACTGAGATGTACTGTTAGAGCGCTCGCCGATTTTGAGTTTCCTGAACTGAAGGCCATGGCACGAACACTCCTCAACAAGATATTTTGTCAATGAACGAAGTTTTCTATCAAGAGATCTGTTTTCCTCGAAAAACACTGGTGCTCTATCTATGGCCGATCGATGTGGCCAAAAGTAGGGGAGGAAGAAAAATGTGGTGGCCGTCACACTAGAAAAAAGCATCATTTTTACGGTGTCTACCAAAACGGGCACATATACCGAGGAGAAGAGCAGACATAGAAGCGCAGATGGGCAGCCGCAAGAAGTTGGCAGCCAATCAGCCATGATTTCTTTTTTCCAAGTTTACCAGAGCATACTAGGAAACCGTAGCTGTAGTTGGATAAACAGAACGGGGCGGGCTCGCACGAGTTAAAAACGATCTGGCTGCTGAGTGTGGTATTTTGGGGATGGGTAGACAAAAAAAGACGCTATCCGCGCCATGGATATTAGCGGTCGGGCAATTAACTGGGCCGCAGCAGGATCATTATCGGTGATGTAGCGATGATAGAAGAGAGATGTTGATGGGCTACTGATAACAGCCGAGCGCCTGAAATTGCACAAGTGGCCACGGGTGTCCCACAAAGAGAACGGAAAAGAGTCAGAGTCTTACTGGTTTCAAGAATTTTCCGAGTATGGTCTCAAAAGAATCGAGGGAGCTATCTCAGCACACATCCTTCTCCGGTGGTACGGCGTCTGTTATCTCCTCTGAAAAGCTCATTTGATGACGTTCGGCTTAGGCGTATGATAATCATACACGGACGTTGGCGGTCGAGAGACGGTGAGAAATCCATGACATAGCAGTAATAGCGAGTAACTTGATAACAACGACGCTTTTCGCTATAATGAGGGGCAGTTACCTAGATGGTAACTAAAATGACGCGGCCCATGATCGCGGGTGGATACTGAAATTGGCACAGGGATTCCTTGGATTCCTGATGCACAGAGACAGCTGCGGGGCAAATCAATGTGTTCAGCCATTTTCGGTTGTACGCTCGAGCAAATGCTTTTGTATGAGAATAAAGTTGACTAAAGGGTGGGAAATGTGGCCGTGCGCCACAGCACCATATACGTTTCTGGGCTGTCAGATCAGGAATAATTCGTACTTAGTTGACCTTGAGCTCAGAAAACGTGGTGTAGTGGGTCGGCGGAAAGCCGGCTAATGGGTTCAGTTGCTCGATGCTGCCGATAATCCTGTCATAGGCGTTCATTCCAATAAACATCACATTTGTATTGCTGCGCGATTACAACACGACGGTGACGTTCGAGCATAGTAAGATGCCTCTGCTTGTCCCGCAAGGTGGCCACAATGCCTCGGATATCCGGACTGTGTGAAGCGCGCATGAGGATTGGCTATTTCCACATATAGAACGCATGAGAAAAAGAACAAAAGGAATGAGATGCCTGCCAGGCAGCAGCAGCTTTTGTAGAGAGGAGTGTGGGATAAAGCTTTATAAGATGAAATCATTGGTTCCGCGGTAAAAGCGGCGCATCAATTGGGTCATTCTTGTCTACCCCGCAAATGATAGAGCGGTTTTTGAAACAATCTACAAAAAAAAAAGGTGGGGTATAGTCCAAGAGGAACGTCAAGCTATCCATGTTTTTGACATGTGCCTCATGCGAAAAAACACAGAATTTATGTATTGGGAAAGTACAAATGGACCATATAGGGAGAGCGTGAGATACGTGGACCATGCGCGCTAACTAGGGTATTTACATTCAGGGCGAGAAATTTGCCCAAAACATCGACCCTGCGAAGGCAGAGAATAGTCTGTGGAAAGTGGGGATTGCCTGAAAAGGTAAAGTAGGACAGACTGCCCAGCTAGCATCCTTATTCGGACGGCCGCGCTTCATGAAAAAAAATAGACAAGTATAAAAGACGTCAGTGCAGTTCCGCATTACCTTTTTTTTTGCTTTTGATACAAATAACCAATTCTTCAAACACTTTTCTCTTTAAAACCATGAGCCACCATAAAGCCGAAGTTGAGCACCGCGAGACGGTTCCTGATCTCGAAAAGGGCGATGCCGTCTCTCACCACAGCATCAAGAGCCTCCACCACGACCTTCACGGCCACCACGGCCATCACCCTAACCTTCCTGCCGGCCAAGTTACGTCCATGACCGCGGAGGCCCTCGCCGCCGCCGGTGGACACCCTCGCAAAGTATCTAACCCAATGGCGATCGGTTTTGGCGCTTTCGCTCTCGGTGCGTTCATGGTTGGTCTCTACAACACCGGCCTTGTCATTAAGTTGCCGCAGGCCATCATTGGTGTCGCGCTCGGTTTCTCGGGCATGGGCCAGTTCGTCTGCGGTATTGCCGAACTTTACCTCGGAAACACCTTTAGCGGCACCACTATGCTGACTTACTCTGGTTTCTGGTTCTCGTACGGTACTCTCTTCTCGCTCACTTCCGGTTTCCTCGATGCCGCTTCCAAGGATATGCATGAAATGGAGATGTGTATCGGTCTCTGGCAGATTGCATTCGCTATACCATCGTTCGTCTTCTTTATCGGCACCATGAAGCAGCCTTGGTTGATCCGTCTCACTCTCTTGCAAGTCTTCCTTACCTTCTTCCTCGGCGGCCTCGGTGGCTTCACTCAAGTGGCGAGTCTCACAGTTGCTGCTGGCTGGATCTCCTTCACGCTTGCCATCACGGCTTGGTACGTTATGTCGGCTATCCTGCTCGCGGAGGAGGGTGTTGTGAAGCTGCCCTACTTTTAAAAAAATTACTACTGCACGTTGCTGCCATCTGTCTCGTCGCTCGCGATACGCAACTTAATAAACGAACGCATGCGGCGCCGTCTTCAAGCAGCTCCCGCAAGCACATCACGACTCTCAAGCAGTATCTTTTTTTCAATTCTTATTCCATCGCTATACCTATCCAGTCTCTTCACCCTTCGCCCTATTTTCCAGCTCTCCTCCTCTTTATTTACTTAATCCCGCATGTATCATATATTCCTTTTCCCCTTTGTCCTATGCCTGGTGCATATAAATAAATAAGTTGTACAAAATTTTCAAAAAAAAAGTCCTTGGCGGTTTGTCGGTTCCAAGCGACACGGTTTAGGCTTTGTGCTACATAGCATGATGGGGAAACAAGATCAATTGCGCGGCAAATCGCTGGAAATCTACAAGCGTGAGAAGAGAGCCGGCGGAATGTTTAGCGCGGCTTACGTACTCAAGAGCCTCGCAGAGCTAAGAGACCTACCTTGTATCTCGATATGTTCTTGTCGACACAGGAACTAATTCTGATATGTCGTCATATTTGTGGAGCCTACAGTATATCTGACGAGCGAGTACCGTTCCATCATATACAAACGGAGTAGGTTTCGGACGGCAGAAATGGGGAAATTTTCCACCACGAGTCCAATCAAGATGAACCTAAACCTTGGATCCTTACACTAATATATTCTCATGACGCTTCGCGTTGCTTGTTTTACTCGGTGGTGTACCGCAGAAACCCTTTGTATGGACTTGGGGTGGGGATTTGACACTTTTTAACCACCAAAGGAAAAATTATCCATGAAGGTTCAAGTACAAGTCGCTCCTTTCGGTCAAATTTATATCTATTTGGACAAAGAAGAAAGGACGAAGCTTAGACGAAAGACAGTTACTTTTTCACGTCAGGATTGTATACGTTGTGGGTATGACCCGAAAGATGTCAGCATGGGTCGCCAGATCATGTCAATCACGCAGCTCTTACATGTCTATTTTTTTTTCTTTCTTGCTAACCAGGAGTGCAGCGAGGTGTGTTGAATCACCTTACGTAGATGCTCATGATGCAACCACATATTCTGCGACAGACTTTCTCACGTATCCCGTATTCGCCTCACATATATCTTATATGTAGCAGACGTTTCTAGTTTTCGACAAGACTAGGAACACAGACTGCATCTAGCCATGAGAAATGATACCAAAAACTTGAGTAGTAATTTACTTTTCCTTCGGTTGAGTCGCTAAAATAAGCACTTTGCGACTATGGATGCGGATACACAACGGAGCACACATGTCTATTGATTTTACCTGGATTTACCATGCTTATTACCACGGCATAGCTCCGGTCACACCATGCTTAAAGTGGTACAAAATAATCTTGACAAGAGGTATACTCATGCGAAGAAATTTGAGCGGACAAATAAAGACAACGTACGTATATGTGTAAGAAATGTCGGTTCATGTGTTACTTTTGACTTTGGCCTACTAATTTCATCCACTAAACCATGGCACAATGGCAATGAGCTTGTATTTTAGTATGGTCACATGTTGGAACGTACGGCTACCAACCCATACATACCAACAATTAACCAGTCCATCCATTCCCACAGGAGATTAAAAGAGGTGAGCGCCCGGCTTATCTAGTTCTTGTACCTCAAATTCGAGGTGAAAATTCACAGACCGGGTGCAGTGGCCTACAAGAGTCTCGCAAGAGTGCTGTGAGGTTGTTGGGTATAAAATTTGTTGACAAAATAGGGGCTTTTGATGTGGGACGTTGCACAATATGGGATTCGACAGTAAAACATCTGTAAAACCTTGAGGAGTCAGCTTACCGGTGCCCAAAAGCAGGGTTTCTTCCCGAAACAAAAGGGTCCTTTTACGTTTTTCATTGATCTGCTGCCTGTTACTTTATCCTGTGGATGATCGATGGAAGACTGACATCATTCGTATCATGTGGTACTAGACGCCCCAGCATACAAACAACAAACATAATCTATTTGTTGTGCCACAGTGTATTATTGGTTGCTTATTTTGAAGCAAAGGCCAGAGAGTGCGAGAAATAGGAACGTCAAGAGGTCCGCCCTTAGAAAAAGGTATCGATACTCATAGAAGATAAACGAAATAAAACAGTAATAAGGGATACCTTGACGTTTCAGGCATGGGAGAAAGAAGGGGTACGCGTTGACCTTGTGTTTCGCCTAGTGGGATCGTGTCTTTTTTCTTTACTTTCCTCTTCCTTTTTCTCTCCACTTTTTACAATCAAAAGGGACGCATACCCATTGCATGGCATTTGTCTTTCCAAAGCTCCTTTACCTGAGTGTCTACACTATCTTTGGCTCGGCCATAGCTTACCTGGCCCTCTTTTACGATGAAGCCCTGCATCTAACCTCGAGCCAGATTGGCCTCCTCCTCGCCATCACTCCTTTTGTGCAATTCATCTCCTGCCCCGTCTGGACAGTTGTCGTCGACAAGCGTCCAAATTGGCACGGTCCTCTCATGGCCACTCTTGCCATTATCGGTGGACTAGCAGTCATGGGCCTGCTGCTCATCTCGCGATTCCTTATCGACGACGATGTGCATAACGGCGATCAGCCGGAACAAGGCGGGGATAGTCAAAGCATCGTGCTTATGGCCGCAGCCGCCCTCGCCTTTGTGTTTGCGTTCTGCGGCCAGCCAACAATGACGCTTGTGGACAGTGCCGTCCTCAAGATCCTCGGAGATCAAAAGATTCTCTACGGTTAGTGCAACGTTCACTGTGTCACGCTAAACTAATATACCGGTATGAATACCCGATGGCTTGACAGGCAACCAGCGCTTATGGGGTTCCATCTCAAATGGTGCTTGCATTCTCCTCGTGGGTCTGTGGGTGGGTGCTTCAGGCATCGAGGCCTCCTTTTACATCTTTGCCGCTGGTGTTCTCGTGTTTGCCGTCCTCGCCCTCTTCACCAAATTTCCCCCCATTTCCGCTTCCCAACACCCTGGCGACCGTCCCACAACCGCTGCTGACGAGTCGAACGAGCCTGAAGATGAGGAACGCCGCCGTCTGCTGGCCAGCAGACGGCAAAACATCGTCCCTCCCAACGCTGACCATTACAACTATCAATCAACAGCGTCGTCCTTTTTTACTGCTCTGTCCAATGCCCGCTCGGTGAGCAGCGTCAATGACGGCACCAACTACGTCGAGGAGGGTCTACCACGCCGCGACAGCGTGGCTAGCTATGCCAATACCGAGTTTCTCGATGAACACGATGATTTGTTGCGAACCGCTACTTCCTTTGCCGCACAGGACGTACAGATGGAAGCAAGCCAACGTATTGCCAACCTCGACCATTTGCCCTCCGTCGGTCTCGCTCTCTCCCAGATTCCCACTTTGGACACCTCGCTCGCTGTGTTTGCTGACCTTGGCAAGCCCGAGACCCGGCCGCCCCAAAAATCCACCTTGCGCCAGCCCCGTGTGTTGTCGTTTTTGATCACCACCATGCTCTATGGTATCTCTTATTCCATGATTTCTCAGCTTCTCTTCCTCTTCTTTCGTAACCACCTCAACATGGAGTCGTCCTTGATGGGCTGGACTGGACCCATCGGTGGTATTGCTGAAGTAACAACCTTCTGGCTCTCCAACAAGGTAAAGTTCAGCAGTTAGGAATTTTCTTTCAGGATCCCGGTCATTGCTAACAGGTCCAATGTATTGTTTGAATCGAGAAGCTTTTGGAGGAGTTCAGTGTTACTTTCCTGATCGGGTTAGCTCACCTCGCCCTCATCGTCCGCTGCTTGATTTTTACATGGCTCGAACCTGGTACAACTATCTCCATCGCCATTGCACTCGGTCTGCAGCTTGTCTCAGGTAAGTAAAAGAATATATAGCTGCATCTAGCAGAATTTGGTTTCTAGTTGCTCAAACACACACGCTGTGCTTATGCAGGTTCATCTTATGCTCTGGCATGGTCTACTTCGGTCGCTGAAGTCGACTCTTATTTCCCACTTGACCAGCGTGCCATGGCTCAAGGTATCCTGGCTGGACTATTTATGGGTCTTGGCTATGGGCTTGGCTGTATCGTAGGCGGCATCATTTTTAACGACTATGGTGCCATTGCCTTATGCTACGGATCCGTCGGCGTAGCCGTTGTCAGCCTCGTTGTTTTCGTGATCGGTCGACATCTTTAGTGCGTCATGTGTTGCTTATTTGTATCCTTTGTAAAATATCACTGCGGACATATTCTACATCTAATAATGGAGTCAATGAAGTCTTTCGGGTGGCTAGCCTCCTTTTCTTTGTTATGCCTGTGCACTATCGCTGAAACACCACCCCTCATCGCTGCTGCTTTTTAGTGGCTAGCAACATTTATCATTTAATGACCACGTATATGCATAACAAACTAATGCTGCTAGGAAAGATAATAAGCCAACTTTCAATCCGCAAATGAAGTATACAATTATGCATGACAATGCGGTATGCGCATGTTATATTCAGATAAAGCTGATCGATTGAGAAGGAAATTTATTTTTGCTCAATCTAGAACATCTCCTGAATTCAAGGTTGAGCCTATCTTGCATCTCGTCACGGACATGCTTTGATTGCATACTTTCATTATCCGTAACGGGACGAGCCACTCCAAAAGTTTAATCGAGCATCTCCTGAAGATGGGATAGTGGAACATCGTTTCATGATTTACGCTGGACTTAGGTGCGGCTAGATAGATGGAGAAAAAAGGCGTATATAATTTTGTTTTTCTGAAGCAACCACATACAGGACATTCACTTCATGCGGGTTTTATAGATATTGTATATGTTCATCTAGGATACGTATGCTATAGAGTCATATTGATCATCTGGGATGTCTGGTTACATATTCTATACGAACCATTTTCAATTTAAATCAGAAGCTTTTTTATTCAGCCTATGTCATGGCGTGACATGCCGCATTTGGAGGACCAAAGCACTGTTACAGCCCTATGCGTTCTCTTTCATATCTGTACAAAGTCATCAAAAATGAGAGTATCTT
The DNA here is from genome assembly GCA_013461545.1 of Syncephalastrum contaminatum. Classification (NCBI taxonomy): domain Eukaryota; kingdom Fungi; phylum Mucoromycota; class Mucoromycetes; order Mucorales; family Syncephalastraceae; genus Syncephalastrum; species Syncephalastrum contaminatum. The sequence goes on along the minus strand of VAFG01000345.1, from coordinate 220,543 downwards.
GAAGTAATGAATGACTTGAGGTTTTGAATCTGTCAGTAATGGATAGGGCCAAAAACAAATACATATTCATCGGTAAACATTTCCCAGGAAGAACGGAAATATGGCCTGTCAAGGGAGATATGTGCTGGAGCTCGCATGAGCCCTAGACTGATTATTATGCACACAGAATAACTTTGAATACTAGACACAATGAAACATAGTCCATATGTAGCCACCTTGTGACTGACGGACACCTTTGATGCGACGCGCCATGATAGAGTCCCACATGATGCGAGGCTGTGATTTACATTGAAGCTTAATAGCAAGTTCAAACTGTCTTATAGGCGGTGGGTCAGCTGCGCTAGGTGTGCTCGCTCAGTTCTGAATGATGTGAGTTACTGCTGCCACATGGGACGAGAAAAAGCCCGGCGACGGTATCACAGGTGACCGATCCCCTTGTTTTCATAAGCTCTTTAAGAATCCCTAAAAAGTTATAGGGAAGATGGATCCATGCTGCGAAAGAAAGGGCAATAGTAATATGCGCGATA
>VAFG01000345.1:192292-212022 GCA_013461545.1 Syncephalastrum contaminatum | reverse complement strand
TTTTTTTTTTTTTTTGCACCAACATGGACCACGACTTCTCGGATCCATTGCAGCACTCCAAACACGACTGTCGTTCTTTGCAAGAAGGCACACGCTCCAAGAACAGGTCGTTTGCTTCGAGTAAAAGTCATACGACCTCCTCATCTACGGCGGGCAGCATGACATACTGGGACCATGACTCGCTCTTTTCCCGGTCGGACGAGACGATTGTGCATACCAGTGAGGAAAAAGAAGACACGGCCCACAAAAACACACACGCTGAAGAATGGGAGGATGGTGTCCAAAAAAAAGCACGGCGCAACGATCGCTTGCTACCATTCATCCTTGTATTAATAGGGTTCGTGTTTGCACAATCGCTATAGCGACATCATGGCGCTGAGCGCAATTGCTTCGTTTTGTAGCGTTTTCTTGTCCTTGTTTGCTGTCGCACTGGACTACTCTTCGACAGGAATCACAATGCTCTACATTGGTTCTTATTTTAAAGATGCTTCTCAGGCTGGTTCGGTAACACTTCGCATGAAGACTCTAAAGCATCCTTGACTGACCGCATACACAAATGAAAATGTTCGGGACCCCACTTTACAGGCATCCGCACTATTTATCCTTACATCGACGACATTTCAGCCCATGTTCGGCAGCCTGGCCAATATAATGTATGTATCCTGCGGGCCAGTCTCCTTAACCATTTCTCTGAGAGTTTCTTGCGCCATGCGTATCTTTATACTCATAATTATTATATATGGAATCATACGCTCGACAGCGGACGTAAATTGACGATACTCTTTGCCCTGACGATCTTTGTGATGTTCGGCCTCCTCTGCAGCGCTTCAACGAACATGACACTTTTAATCGCCAGTCGCGGTAAGCAACCTCTCACCTGCTTTACTTTGCAGCTCACGTGGTGCGTATGCAGCGTTCCAGGGTGTCGGCGCAGGCGGCGTGATTTCGCTTGCCTATATTCTCATTGCCGATCTCTTTCCTCCACACAAGCGTGGTTGCTTTCAAAGTATCTTGTCCGCTGCATGGGGTACGTATGGAAAAGGGGGCGGAGAGGGGTCGATCAAGGGATACATATCCGATGATGATGGTAAAAATAAGTTACTGGAACTGACATATGGATTAAGGTATTGCTTCCGTGGCAGGGCCACTGATTTCCGGTAGCCTCATTGATGGCGGTATGTGGAGGTATAGTTGACCCCTTTTGTTAATTTTTCTGGACCTTTATTATTATTATTATTGGATGAAACTCATACTTCTAATATAACAGGCAGACGTTCTACGTTTTGTCAAGTATGGGTAAGTGTATAGTATAGCTATCGAAACGCTTCTACTGACTTACCGGTGGGCTGATTAATTTTTATGCACTGGCCATGCAAATCTGTAGGATTCGTGGCTGGCTTGCTCCTTGCCTTATTTCTGAAAACTTCCGAAAACAAGGGTACGCCCCTGGAGATCAGAGACATCGAGGACCAGCCCGAGTCGCTACCGACACCAGGGGAAGCAGACCACGAAAGAGACACAAGAAAGGCGGCTAATCGAGCGACGCCAAAAAGGTCGTTCGCACACGAATTGATCCGCTTCGATCACCTAGGCACATTGCTATTGTGTATTGCCTCGGGGAGCATCGTGCTGGCGCTGCAGTGGGCCAGCGCCAGCGCATCGATCGGCCCGCTCTTTACGTGGCAGTCGCCGCTGATCATCAGTATGCTTGTCGGCGGCGTCGTCTTCGTCGGTGTGTTTGTCGTCTATGAAAAGCGCTTTCGCTACCAACCGATCATCCCGCTAGGCCTGTTTTACCAACGTACCCCCACACTGGTGCTCCTGTGCCACCTCGCGTATGGGCTGGCTGTGTATGGCATGCATTTTTATTTACCAATGTACTTCCAAGTCGTCAAGGGTCATACGGCTGTCCAAGCTGGCCTGGATATGATCCCTGATCAACTCGCTGGACCGGTGTGCTATGCCATCACAAGTGTAATTACGACGCGTACAGGCTACATCCGCTTGTTTGTTTATACCGGTTTTGCCCTCATGGCTATTGGTGGTGGGCTCCTCACCCTCTTTGACGCCTCCACGTCAATCCTGCAGCAGGTCCTCACCCTTCTCTTAACCGGTGGACCGGCTGGCCTGATTGTCGAAAACTCAATGATCATCGGGCAAAGCACTGTCCAGCATGCCTCCGAGTAAGTGGATTTTGCAGAATGAGAGCGTAGCACAAACTGAATTTTCTGTTATTTTGTTTTACCTTTTCCCAAAAAAGGGTAGCGACGGCAACTGCGCTCTGCAGCTTCTTCAGGTAACAAACACAGACATCTCATGTAATGCAGACGTATGCGAAGCTAATATCCCACCTTCTTCTTCTCTCCTGTGTCCCTCCGACAACAAGATCTCTCGGAGGCGCATTTAGTATCGCTATTTACTCGGTTATTATTAATCATACCATGGATACCGGCCTCGTCAGTATCGATGCCAACTATGGCAACGGTATTGCGAACCACGTTCAACGCGATATCCTCGCTATCACGCGTTTTCCTCCTGGGTCGCAGCTCAAGAATGAACTGCAGCAGCTGTACACACATGCCATCCACCGTACAAGCTTGATGGTCATATGCATGAGCGCCTTTGGCTTTCTCATTGCGTGCTTTATTGGTCCAGTGCGGTTACGACGAAGCGAGCCTCACCTTGAGCATAAGGAAGAAGAAACACTGTCAACAACAAAAACGCACCAGTCAGCACCGCCAGGCAAGTTGACGAAGGCAGTTTTTTCGGACAAAGAAGCCGCGATAGAAGAGCGAGACGTGAACAAGTGGTAAAGGAAGCGTGGAGCCCTCTTGTAATCTTAGACCTTTTCCTCCTGTCTTTATTTTTCATAGTTCGTGATAGACGCATTCTACAACGCGTCAAATACATAGCCATATATAAATTGCAATATCATGAATGATGTGTCGTTTTTTTCAGCATGTATCTCGAGTAAACACCATGGGATGTGAGTATTCCCACTCTGTGCAACACTATGCCCGAAATAAGCTAAATGGAACAATAGCCCAGTCGTCGCCAATGTACCTTCATACGCTTTACACGTGCACTTGCACGCCGTGTAGTATTATACTAGACGATCCGCTGGACTTGGATATAGTTTACTAAGCTACAAATACACAGTTGTAAGGCAGTAAACTACTGACCAACAAAGAGTTTGGGTTGATTCTTGTTTTATCGGTGACAGGCACCGAAGGAATTCCGTCATGCCATATTCCACATTTTAGGGGTTCCGGAACCTGAATTCCTGAGAGTGGAAAAAGGTTCGGGGCGCGCCAACCTTTTTTTTTTCCCTTCTTTTTATAAGTTCTCGGCACCTTGACAGCAAGTTTGAACGTATGCCACCCAACACAGAAACGACAACGGTGCATACGACGCGCAAGACGTTGACGCACTGCGAAGTGCAGGAACGCGTGAAACAGGGCGACGCACTGTTTATCTTCGAAAACAAGGTGTACAAGGTGAACAGGTTCCTCCAGATTCATCCGGGCGGCGAATTGGCTATTCGCCATGTACTTGGCAAGGACGTCACGGATGAAGTGCGGTCGATGCACCCTCCACGCGTCTATGAGCAACTTATTCACCGGTATTATCTGGCCGACTATGTGCCTGAGCTCAAACCACTCGTTTCGTTGGATCACCAACCGCCATTTTGGAAGACCAAAGACATGTCCATCGAGAAGCACTGGCAGGGTGGCCTCAGCGTTCAGGCTTTTGACGATACGATCGACGCTCTCTTTACAAACCACTCGACAGACCAAAAGAATGACCTGAGCATGCACGACCGTATGCGCGTCCGTGAGGCCTATCGACGGCTCGAGCAGGATATGATCGACCGTGGCATGTTCCAATGCAACTATTGGCGGTATGCCAAGGAGTGTTGTCGCTACGTGACCTTTCTCTATCTCTCGCTCTGGCTCGCTTTCCAAGGCACCCAGACCTGGCAGTTTCTCCTGTCGGCTTTCTTTATGGGCTGCTTCTGGCACCAGCTGTACTTCACCGCCCACGACGCCGGACACAATGGAATCACGGGCAAAGTCGAGATCGATCATTTCATTGGCATCTTAATTGCTGACTTTATCGGCGGCCTCTCCATCGGCTGGTGGAAACATAACCATAACGTCCACCACATCGTCACCAATCATCCCGAGCACGACCCCGATATTCAGCACTTGCCCTTTTTGGCCATCACCACCAAACTCTTCAACAACATCTATTCCACCTATTACAAACGCGTCCTTCCCTTTGATGCTTTTGCCCGCTTCTTTGTCAAATACCAGCACCATCTCTACTACCTCGTCCTCGCCTTTGGTCGCTTCAACCTTCACCGCCTGTCTTTTCTTTATCTCTTTTGCCACGGTCAGGTCCGCAACCGCAGCCTCGAGCTTTTTGGTATTGCCGTCTTCTGTGGCTGGCTCGGCTACGTCCTCTCCTACATGCCGTCCTGGCCGATGGTATTCGCCTATCTCATAATTTCCTACATCGTTACCTCGCCCCTTCACGTCCAAATCACCCTCTCCCACTTTGGCATGTCCACCGAAGACCTTGGCCCTGACGAACCCTTCCCGGCCAAGATGCTGCGCACCACCATGGACGTCGACTGCCCCGAGTGGTTCGACTGGTTCCACGGGGGTCTGCAATACCAGGCGGTCCATCATCTTTTCCCCCGCTTACCCCGTCACAACCTGCGTCAGGGAGTACCTCTAGTTCGCAAGTTCTGCGAGGAACTTGGCCTGCATTACTACATGTACAACTTCTCCACCGGTAACGGTGTCGTCCTCGGTGCACTCAAGTCCGTCGCTGACCAGGTCCACCTCATCAACGACGTTGCAAAATACAACGCCGGCGCAAGACCCGACGGCCAAAAGTCTCAGTAAAAACCCTCGCTTTTCTCTTCTTGCCTGATACCATTTGTACCATAATAAATTATCCTTGACCCGTCTGATATATATAATATATATTTCTATTCCTCTTTCCGATCAACCAGCGCTTACTACCAGCTGCGTTTGGAGTGAAACGTGGGGAGCGAAAATAGATGAAAACAATGCCAAACGGTTTACGCAAATACGTTGTGGTCTTCAGTCTCCCGTAAACGCTTCTCTGTAGCCGTCATGGCGAGCTCTCGTTTGGCTGAGTTGCGGCTACGCGAGATGGGCGTACTTTGTGTGCTCTCGATGGTTTGGCGTGGTATATCCAGATGCGACGATGCCCTGTTCTCCAGCAGCGGCCGGCCGCCTCCATTGGCTACGTTGTAAGGCAGTTCAGAAAGACGTCGAAGTCGTAAGCGGTAGAGACACGCGTCAATCGTCAGCTCAATTTGCAAGTGATTCTTGATGATGGATAATTCTAATAGTGTAATGTGAGCAAAGGCGAAAAAGGGCGCTTGCGACTTACTAGGCCACGTTGCGCGTTCACCGCGTGTGATTGACTCCATCACGGTCTCATTGGTTGGATTCGAGAGCACCTTGAGAAAGTCGCTGTAACCGACTTTGGGTATAATGGTGATGTCGCCTGAGTACTTTTGAGACATGATGGATTGCACCTTGCTGAAGAGGGCCGGTGCCACGCCGAGCTCGGTGAGCTGCGTGCACCGGTGCTGCACCTCGGTTTTTGCGAGATGCATGCACACATTGGCGGCCTTGCGTAGGCACGACGGCGAATTGCTTTTTTGCAAAAAGGGTATGACGTGTGGATTCACTGGATAGGTTGAGCCTTGTTGTTTTCAAAAGCTTGGACATGTGCTTTCTTCTTACCTTGGCACACAATAAAGTGGTTGACGTGGAACAGCTCAGAGAGTTTGTTCATGGGAAGATCGCTTCAAAAATACTGTGAGAAACCTGACGCGCGTATGCGAACCGTCTCCTCTTACTTGTCGACTGAGCCATCCATGTAAAGTTGCTCTGTTACATTACATGAGTACAATAATAAATAATAAGTGATGGTCCTCACGTACCGCTGGGATTCCACGGCAAAATATTGCCTGTTTTGTCCTTGACATACAGTTGGGACGAGCCGTAGAAAACCGGTACGGAACAGGACACGGCACTACAGGATACATTTTTTAGTTTGGATGTCAATGCTTCTCGAGTTTACTTAGTTTCCTTACACAGCTGACCAGATGAGCTATACAATGACGGGATGTGAGTACATGTATAATTATCTGGCTGCGCATCGTCTTACCACGTCCGGAGCCGTGATATAATTTAGTAATCGAGGCATGTCGTAAAGCGTGGTGGAACTGACGGTAATGTTGAGGATCCACCGTGTCCGGTTAAAGGCTTCCTGAAACGTCATATCGCCGAGGTTTTCTCGCATGGCGTCCCGCAGAATCTCGAGGTCGTACAGCTGGCCTTTCGAGAGGAGGCGGTGGATGCGCATCAGAGGCGTGTCGGGCTGGTTTTTCCGCTCAAACACATCAAGTTGGATCCCGGCTGGGTTGAACATGTAGGGGATTTCGTCGTCGGTTCTGGTGCAGACCAAGGCAGCCATGATGCTTCCGCTTGAAGCACCGGATATGATGCGCGGCAGCATCCGGTGTTGGTGCAAGCATTTGATCACGCCGAGATGGTTGAGGCCTAACGCAAACGTTCAGAGAGTGTGCTTCTCAATGTTGAAGAGAAAGTATTACCCAGCGTGCCGCCTCCACTGAGCAATAATGCGGTCCGACCGAAACTTTGCCGAATCGTCATGAAAAAATCATGTTTGGCACGCAAGTCGAGGTCTGGGCTCGGCTCGTCACACACCCAGTTGAGCTGCTCAGCGACTTGATCAATGTAGGATGTTATCAAGTCTTTGGTGCCGATGTGTGTGTAGAGCTGTTTAGCGTGGATAAGTTCAATGCAGGTGTATATGCAGTGTCACCTAACGTACTTTGGGGTTGCCCATATCGCCTAGGTTCCTGGCCAGGCTCGTACGCAGGGCGAATATCATGGCTGACTGCGACTGACCGGAGTCACGCACATGCTTTAGCTGCTCGAGGCGCGTCTGGACCAACTCCCAGTCGTAGTCCGGCGACGCGGGGTCTTGCTTCCATGCGTTCCAGCCTAAATGGTTGTTAATGTTGATTAAAAACGGAATCCAATTTCTTTTTCTTCCCCGCTTTATGGAGAAGCTTAAATTTGTTTTTTCTTTTTGCTTTGTATACCTTCCAGGTCATCGAGCAGCATGGCTGCCTTGAGCCAGTCCTCATATGTCAAGGCGTGCTCCATTAGCTCCTGGTAGTATGCTTTGGGACGAAACATGAAGCGATCGTACAACTTCTATAGCATCATGTCAAGTGAGAGAACCACGCAATCGCTATACACTTACGTGGGACCAAAGACGGGCGACGTCGAATGCGAGCGATTGGACCGACCCAACAACGGCATGTTCAGTAGATGGATCGTCACTGGCGACTACAGTCGCGCTGTCTGACATGTAAAATTAAAAAAAGAAAAGAAACTTAAAAAGAAACCGAGCAAAAGAAAGATGAGGGAGCATACAAGATGTTTCGTATATAATGGCTCGGAAAAAGAACTGCTCCAAAAAATAGTCGCTTTCACGTGTCAACATGAAACGACAGCAGCACAAAATCGTCATGCCGAACGCATGGGTTGAGGTCACGTCAGGAAACATTTATTATAGAATACGAAAACAACGTGGCTATTTTGCTTTATTCGTTTCTCGATTACTCTACGTTATATAAAACTGTAATCGTGTTCACGTTACAAGGTACTCTATGTATAGGACTGACTCGCTGATTGCGTGTAAAAGGAAAGAGAAAAAAAAAGGTACCCATTCTTATTTAATTTGTTCCATCCATATCTCTGTTTCGGTTATCTTCTTAAATTGATGCACCTTCAAAAAGACCTTCATTCATTGGTACGCAATCGTTTGGCGATTAAGTAGTACAAGACCGCCCATTCATCCTAATATACACACGCTGGCGGCGCATATGTCGCGAATAAATGCATGTGAAAAAAGTGAGAGGGAGATAAAGACAACACTTCAGGGGTACATAGATTTCCATTGCCCAGTAAACATACAACATCACTGATTACGGTTCTCAGCGTCTCTCTCTTTGCTTGGATGTTCTCCAAAATATGCTGCTCTTATGCGCTTATAACATGTCTTCATATACGGCACTCGTCGATCACGCTGGATAATTATGCTGGTCTTCAGTGGTTCTGACAGCCGCTGTGTGAAGGTGGATTAAGAAGCAAATATTTGCATATACCACCAAAATCACCATCCACATCTAAACTAACAATCCGCAATCGATTATCTGTGTTTGCTTTTTTTTGTCATAATAGGTACATATACTTAGCTTAATGGATCTACATTTATAAATGTATAAGTTAACCGATAAAGAAACAACGCACAAGCTCGGTTCTTTCCTCCAAGCAGTGCGTGGTTTTCTTGCATTGGCAGGGCCACTAGAACGTATTAAATATCCATCTCTTCATACCAATAGCTGAGCTAGAAAGATGTGAGTCTCTCTATGCGTTTATAAATTATCACAGGGCGAGCTTTTGATCCTGTTATAAGGGTGCTCTAACAGCCGATTCCCACATTAATAATACAGTCATCCTGATGTGATTGACAGCACTAATAATTTGTCGCCTTTGTAAGCAGTCCTCTCCTTCCTCATACGATTCGGCGTTTCATGTCGAGGCATTTCTCTGTTTTCAATAAGAGAACACAAACGTGAGGGATTGTATTCAAATGACCATCAATTGCCTTTTCCCCTTGAGATACGTACAGCACGAACCCACTAGACTATCATGCGCTTCATCGTCTCCCTAGCGACTGTCATGCCATAATATGTCTTTGCTGTTTCGTCCATTCTCAAATCCGCGGGAAAATTCCTGTTGTTTTTTGAGGCCAAGAACTTTTAGCCTCCGGCTACCGAACGGTGGCCATGTACGATTATCATGCAAATACCCAAGAGTTGTAGTCAAGTTAGCTCCATATTTGTATTCATCTCCCTGCCAAAAGAGAATCAAACTCGTCATATTAGTTCAACGGGAAAGCTTCCCAGTCCAGGCTCTCATCAACAGTATCCGGTATAATAAAGAAAAAAGAAGATCAGCAGCAGTAAGCAGAATGAAGCATCGGACAAGTGATTAACAGTAGGGAGTCTATATCCAGGCAGGCCCCATTTGGAAAGCATCAGAAAGCGTATTTGGGACAATAGCTTTTTGTGATATTTAGAAAGCAGTGCGAAATAACTGAACCGAAATGTTCTACCGCACGTAAATATTTTAACCGCAGATGTACCAATCATGCACAGATCCATATAGAGTTTTCCAATGTTAAGTTGAATAAGCAAGATTCTCTCTATTAATCTAAAATGAGCAGACCAGCTGCTCCAACATACTAAAAGTAGGTATGGTATACTATAAAAGAAAGGTGTAGCTACTACATTTTAGGGGCAGAAGGTGACGGTGTACTTGGTGGCCTGGCAGCCAAAGGTGCTAGTGGCATCATCGTAGGCATAGCTGTAAGCGTCGGGGCAGCCTTTCTTGAACAAATCCGCAAACTGGCTAGCCTTGCACTTCTCAGGCGAGTTGTACTCACCCGTACAGCAGTACTCGGGCGTGCCAAATGCAGCGCAAGCGCTCTTGCACGAGCCATCGGCGCCCTTGAGCTTATCGGGGCAGCTAGGCAGCGAGGCGCAGGTGGGGGACTTGCACTGGCCAGAACCACCCTCAGGAGAAATGCTCACGGGCAGGTTGAAGCCGTCGACAAAGCTAATGTCGTAAAAGTCTTCGCCGCCATAGCCCTTGAAGAGGAATTCGGCGAGGGACACGGCCGAACCATAGCTGTTGCAGTCACCGCCGTTGCAGCCCCAGATGCGACCACTCCAGTCAGAGGAAACTTGAAAGTCGTGGGACGAGCCAGCACCCACTTGGGCCGAGTTTGAACCACCACCGCTGCTGCCAGCATTGTCGAGCTTGTTGAGGGTCAGGCTCGAAGAGCAGCTGTTCTTGACGGTAATGGTGACGCCGTTACCAGACGACGTCGAGTTACCCGAAGAAGACGAAGAGGCAGAGGCGCTGGAAGAGGAAGAGGAGGCAGAGGACGAGGAAGAGGAGGAAGCGCTGGCGCTGGCGCTGGTGGAGGCTGGCGCAGCCAGGGTCACACCAGCAATCGCAGCGAGGGAAAGGATCTTGACAATGCTCAACATTGTGATATGAAAAGGAATGAAATGAAAGTAATAGAGAGGTTGTTGGAAAAAAAATGACATAGGGATCCACGATGGTTTTTATACTGTCAAATCTAACGTGGAACATATGCAGGTCCGGGTACCTCGTTCCTTGGCGTTTGCTTCCATTGAAAGCATTCGTGCCGTCTTGATTTCATATAAGTGAAACATGGGTCTCGTGCGCGGACGTGTGGTCCGTTCGTCTCTGATTTTAAGCGCGTCCAATGGCACTTCTTGTAAAAATTGAAACAGACGCGGGTACCTCTTCCAGGGAAAATTACTGTTTTTCCATGAATCGTCCCGCCCATCTTTTCCATCTTTTTGTCGACCACTTTATTTTCTCTGATGCCGTCGCCAGTCCCCCTGCTGATTTAATTCAATGTATCAGTGAGGTCATTAGCAACGCAATAGAAAGATCCCAATTTCCACCGCGGAATAATAAAATTTTCTGCCAGTATGGAGTCGAGTCTGGGCAGAAGGGGCCACCAATGCTGAAGATCTCCGCGTGGAGGATCGTCTTGTGCAACCCTTCCGCTTTTTAATAACCCGCGCATTCTCTCTTCGCATACTCATCATAATGGGGGAAGCCAGCAGATGAAGACGATTCGAAAGTCGCATGAAAAACGAAAACAAAGGTGAAAGGGCTTTTTGTCGCTGCGGCACTTGGGCACTCTTGGAGCAAAAAAAAGGAAACCGGCCCCCTGTCCTCTTGTGGACGGTGTGTCATGACAATCCGATCGCACCTATAGGATTGCTTTATCTGAAGGACAGAACTGCAAATAGAACATACTGAGCGTTACACCCGATGAGAGTTACTGGGGCCGGCATAGGAGAGTACGTCTTGCCCGCCCCACATAACACCTTTATGAATCCACTCGTTCCTTGAATATGTACAATACTATCGTATACACTTGGCACTGATATTTGATAGAGAAAAAAGGAAACGTTTATACACAGGTACGCAATGGAAAGACCAATAAAGGAAAAAACTATGGCTATACAGCAGCTATTTAAATTTATACAAAGAGAGGTTGCCGACAAGATGTGTCTCTTATTTTTACATGATGGAACAGTTGTCATGCTGCAGCGGCTGACCGACGTTCGCTTGTCTTCGCGGCCGTCGCCAACTTGGTCTGCCTTGCAGGTCCGGCAAGGCCGCAGGCGCAATCACAACGGGCGGTGTGCTTGTCGGAGGCGCCGGCGCCGGCATCATTTCGCCTTGATGATTGTTGGGATAGATGATAAAGTAGGTGTTGCTACCAGGCGCGCCGGGTACGGCCATGGGCTGGCCCACAGGCTGACCCATGGGTGGGTTTACAGGTTGAGCGTACATGTTAATGGAAATAAAAAAGAATGCGTTCTTGCGTCTGTGATAGCTGATCGTCTCTTTTATATTTTTTCGGATATCTCACATGGACATGTCGTAATGCGTGTCCTTTTTCCACTGAGCTGCGCAACGCACAAAACGACCCGGCACCGTTGCTTTGTGCGACTTACGCCCAAATGTATATGTGCTGCGGCGGCGGCGGCGGCGGCGGCGGCGGCGGCTATGGGCCCGCCACGGTTGTATCTGCGGTCATCCTATACGCCACAACGCATATGGATATGATAATTTATTGGATCATTATGATCACATTTTCCATCAAACGCCAGGCTCCGATAGGTTGCAAAAGGTTGCTCATGTGCGTATCTTTATGTCAAAACGTTATTAGCGCACAGACAACTATCAGAAAGGGTACCAGGTCACATGCAGGCGCGCAACTTGCAATGGACCGACCGGCTGGTTGGGACATGATGCCCATGTAGGCACGCTTCATGTGGTGAGTGTAATGTATGCAAGATAATTTTATGCGAGCCTGGATTCTTCGCTTGGCTGCAACGATGGGACGCGATTTCCCAGGAAGGCAACTTGATACCACGCAAAAAATGGGACGCGAGGTCAGCTGATCTCTTTGATGCGGATCGGCACGGAAACATACAAGCTGCGCACGCCACACGAAGATCATCGCATCTTTAATGTGCGTATTGTGTACACATCTCAAAAGAGACAAGATACGTAGTATCAGAGGCTATCTCAGAATAAAGAGCCACTAGGAGAAGGGAGAGCGGGTATTTTTAATGTCGCGCACGGAAAAAAAAGACGAAGAAAAAAGGAATAGAGGAGTAAAGTAACAAAAAAAGAGGCTGCTGCTTCGTAGCACGTAGCTACTTGGGTACCGCGTCAGCTAAGAAAGAAAAACGAAGTAAGCGTATCCATGGTGAGCAAAAAAAAGTCCAAAAGCAAAAGAAAGGTATGCGGAGAGTCATTCGCGATATCACTTGTTCAACGTACCTGTCAGGATACCTTGCTCCACGAGGGCTTCGGGCTTCGGACGGTCATGGATCTTGTGTTCCAGCTTATCCTGAAGACGGTGCTTTTCGAGCTCGATCTGGTTCTGCTGGATCGAGGGCGCCACGTTGGCACCTGTTGGAAGGAAGTCAGCCCTATGTACCATGTATTTAATATGCCCTCACTTACTTTTCAAAATGTTATGTTCCACAAGCTCCTCGCGCGTGGGACGCTGGTCAAATTTGTGTTGAAGCGACTCTTGAATCTTGCGCTTGGCCTCTTCGTCCTGTTGCGGCACTATCCAAACGCGTAAATAACGATGAGATATAACAGTAAATAGAAGACACTAACCCAAGAGGATGTTCTTGTCAAAGAGCTCCTGGGGGTCAGGGCGACTGGTTAAGAAGGACTCGAGCTTTTCTTCGGGCTTGGCATCGGCAGCTATAGAGAAAGAAGATAAGCCCATGATATCCATATTATTATATAAACCTACTCATTATTCAAAGGACAGAGTGGTTGGCAGGAAGATAAAAGAAGAAGAAAAAGAAACGAAAAAAAGAGAGGTCAGAGGGTGTCGCCTTTTAAAATGAGAGATATAGTGAGAAAAAGGTCATGCGGACAACAGCTGCACGCAACAAATCCCATTTTGCCCCTCACTTTTGTCTTATTTTGAGAAAGAGCGGACCCTTTTCTATGGCGGATAAGGTTGCGGAAAAGAAGAAGGAAGGGCTACCACTGCCTGTCACGACCTATTCTTTTGACATTGTCTACCGCTTCAAAAACGATCCTTTCACTCTCAGTGCAACCTATGTTGTCGCTTCTTTGGCTGCTGCATTCCTCAACAAGTACATTGTTGTCGCTACCGAATTCAAGTTTCCTTATCCGTACACCGTCGCTTGCTTTCAACTCGCCATCGTCGCCTTGCCCGTAACTTTTGCTTATGGGTAAGCCAACGTTTGCTTCTCCAACAACCTGCTTATGCTATGTATTTAGGCTCGATAAAGTGATAAGATCATGGCGACAGGCTATTCCTTTGAGCGCAGCCAACGCGTGTTTGGTGTTTGTGAGCCCTCTGTTTCTGTCGCACGTCTCGTATCATCCCATAATGCAGGCCGTGTCTGTCCCTTGCACGCTGCTTTTGCTCGGTACTGTGCCCCCTGCAGCCACACTTTTCACTCTCTCTACCGTCGGCGGCATCTTTGTTGCCTCGAGTGATGCAGCCCCACTTTCTTGGTCAGGTCTCTTTTATGGTCTCTTCTACGGCTTTTTGATCGCCTTAAACAGTGTCTGTATTCATCACGGCCTGAAGAAAGCCGATGTCTGGTAATGATAGCAAGGTGGATAAAAGTAGATATTAACCGTTTCATCCATTGTCGGAATGCAATAGGCCCTTACTATTATGCAGTGCTCTCCTGAGCTGCATCTTCATCCTTCCGCTGCTTTTTGTTTCAGGTGAACTGGTCGACATTCACGATTCTATTATGTTCCTTAATGAAGGCGCCTTCTGGTTCCAGCTGGTAGGTCGATCTATGTATTTCTTATGTTCCTCTTGTTGATAATGCGGTAGGTCCTCGGCGGATGGATGGCCATGGGCCTTAGGCTACTCGCCTTCTTGCTGGTCAAGATACGATCACCCGTCGTGCATATGGCTGCCGTCGGATCCAAGGTCCGTAAACAAAACGAAACGTAACTCATAACTAACACGTTTGAATAGATCTCTCTGCAGACCCTTCTTTCCGCCGCTGTATTCCATAACCCTCTTTCTTTACAAGTAAGGATTCATTTGTATAGTAAAAAGAAGAAAGAAAAAAGGGCAAGCATCTGATGTTGGGTTCCAATTAGAGCTTTGTGGGTATCACAGTTGTGTTGATCGGCTCCCTATCCTATTTATTCTATGGTAGACCATAACCGCATTAGTCATACGAACATATTCATCTATAATATACACATTTGCATCTATTTTCAACTTACCGCAGCGCTGTTCAAGATATGTGCTTTGAGCTCGTCTATATTAAAAAAAAATGAGCACGTGCTCCCTATCGTGATTTCTGAACTTACCAAACTTGGCTTCACTCAAGGGCGAGAACCGAATCATGTTGTTATCAGGAAAGTGATCGAAAAGGTAGGATTCAGTGATAGAAAGCTGGGCGCATTGCTGTGCGAGTTTGCCAAATACGTTGGTGTCTGTTCGGTATCTGTAGAGTTTGTTAGTAAAGAGAAGAGCCACACGTAATGTGACACATACAATCGGTAGGCTTCCTTGTTGAGACAGTGTTTATCGACGAGACCTTCGAGAACGACCTTTTTAAACATGTTTTTAAGGTAGTGAAGGACATGAAAGATGTAGTCCTGGTAAGGTCGCCATGTAGGGAATTGCTGTGTGATGGAGACGTTGCCTTGGACGTCGACGAGAGGATGGAACATGTCGGTCAAAAACGTAACCGAGGGTGGATGGGTCGGATAGCTTTCCGGGATCGTCATGCGAAACTTGAAGACGCCAGATCGATAGTATCCTTTGTGCACGAATATCACGCCGTACCATACTACACATTATCTCGTTAAATCCAGTTACTCATTTAGCAATGCATCACTTACTGTTGAGGTTATCCGAAGAAGGCATCACGTACACGCCGAGCGGGCAGTGGCTCGGGTTGCGTAGATTGATACTAATCAATGATATAACGTGAGTACACGGTCAAAGTACCCTTTCCGAAAGAAAATTACAATTCAGTCATGAGTTCGTAGCGTTTGAAGTATTCCGAGGTAAGACGAGGTGATTTGGCCGTGACATCATCCTCGTCATCTTCGTAGAAGGAACGAGTGGGCGGCGGAGCAGGAGGAGCAGCTGTAGGTTGAGGTGAAGGAGGAGAATGAGAAGACGACCGTTTGCTCAGACGACCCACAAAAGACGCGGTACGGCTCCGATTAAACAAGGAGCCTACACCTCCGGATCGTGGGCTTTGTGGTGGTGGTGTTTGTTGTGTTTGTTGTTGAGGAGAAGAGGTTTGGATCGTCGTGCTTGGGCGTCGTCGCTACAGTGAATACAGTGTACGGTAAGTACTTGTGTACTAGAGATAATCCTTTTTCATACATTGTCCATCGGGTCGATTGACTACAAGAAAATATGAAAGATAAAATGGGAATAATAATGCTGCAAACCAGTTCAGGGCCCCTCCGATGACACTGCACCGCATCGCCTATTCAAACACCGCTCTCGTTTTACACGCTATGGATAGGTCACAGAAAGTACATGAAGGCGTACTTGCTGCCATTCACCATATATATTATATTCGAGTATACAAAGAATGTCTCCGTCTTGTGATGTTTAATCATCCTTAATGTCATAGCCACACAAAGAAAAGAGTAGTATTGAGATCAATGATACACTTGTTATCTCCGCTGGCTCTAACACTCTTGAGTTTAGGACACTACCATTTGGTTCTTCGGTTATACTTAGAAAGTTACACTTGTCAATGCCGTACTAAGATCAATTATATGTGTATGGAGTAGCTGCACAAGAGACCAAGGATTTGTATGGGATAGATTCTGCTCATGAGCAGTAATGATAGAAATGTACAATTTATTGCAGGTCCTTCTTGAGGGTACCCAGGAACTGGTGCTTCTCGGCCGGGGTCTGGAAGCGACCGTGACCAAACTTGGAGGAGGTGTCGATGAACTTGAGCGAGACCTTCTCGATGGCGGAACGCTTGGTGTGGGTGATGAGGGATTTGCGGAGGGTGAGGACACGCTTCTTGGAACCAGCGCAGCCGCCCTTGAGCATGACAAAGTCCTCGTTGACTTCACCATAGTGGGGGAAACCGCCCATGGGGGTGATGGTCTTGTCCGAGATATCAAACTCGGTGGCGCCCGACTTGGGGTCAGCACCGTGAGCGATGCGGTAGATCTTCTTGTTCATCTCGGTACGGCGGTGGTAACCACGCTGACCAGCGCGCGGCACGGAGTACATGACACGAGCCGGATGCCAGGCACCAATACAGGCAACCTTGCGGAGACCACGGTGAGTCTTGCGCGGCAGCTTCTTTGTACCCCAACGGTGGGTCACACCCTCGAAACCGTGACCCTTGGTGGCACCAATCACGTCGACCATCTCGTCCTGCTCAAACACAGAGCCGACTGTCACCTCCTTTTCAAAGTGCTCACGGGCCCAGTCGACCTTTTGAGCAATCGTGCCGCCGTTGACTTGGATCTCCATGATGTGTGCCTTCTTTTGACCGATCTTGACCTTGGATACCTGGGTGTGGGCAATCACGCGCACAACAGAGCAGTACTTCTTGATGCGCTCCAGCTCACGGGTGACCGACTTGGCGCCGTCAGCGTACTTCTTGGCGTACGAGGTGAAGGCCTTCTTCTTGGAACGGTACCAGTTCTTGTAGAACCGGCGCTTGGCTTCGTCCGAAAGGTGCTCGGCCCAGACAGTGGTGAGCGAACGCAGACCACGGGGAGTCTCGATGTAGCCGACGACACCGACAATAACCATAGGAGGCGCTTCAATCACAGTAACGGCCTCGACAATCTCCTTCTTGTTCATCTTGGAGCCAGGACGATCCAAATCGCGGACAATGTGGGTCATACCGGCCTTGTAGCCCATGAACGCAGTCAGGTGGACAGGACGCGACGAGACATCCTTGGGGTAGGCCTTGACGCGGCCACGGTGAGACCGGGTTCGCTTACGGGGCGAAAAGCCCAAATGACCATGGCGGGGTGCTTCGTACTTGCTACATTTGATCAATAGTGTTAGTTCAGCGTTCTCATTCGTAATTCATCGCTGTCGTTTTCGTTTTCGTACCGGTGAGACTATAAAATGAGGCATAATGGATGAGTACTGTATCGTCTGATGAGTGGTGAATATGTATGGGCTTACCATGACGGATGGATGGATGGATGGATGAAACCAGTTGGATGTTCACAGGGTCCACTTGTCTAATGTGCAGAACGGGGAAATTTGACAGTTGCCAAATATAGTAAGTCAGCTCTCTTTTCATTGACTCTATACCTCACCTGAGAAATGAATTAAAT
The DNA here is from genome assembly GCA_013461545.1 of Syncephalastrum contaminatum. Classification (NCBI taxonomy): domain Eukaryota; kingdom Fungi; phylum Mucoromycota; class Mucoromycetes; order Mucorales; family Syncephalastraceae; genus Syncephalastrum; species Syncephalastrum contaminatum. Next base: position 194,434 of record VAFG01000345.1, on the reverse strand, counting down.
GTAGTCCGTACAGATAATGTCTTCATACGGACACGATGCTTCTCTTTAGTAGACTCCTCTTTTGCTCCAATTACTATGTTTTACATGCAGCGTATTTAGGGCTACTTGGATCGTCGTAAGACTTGGCTATAACTGTTGGCCAAGCAACTCTCAGCATAATATATAAGGTATTATTAAATGAGTGTAGACTGTACACATTGAAGGGATGACAAAATTAGCTTTACCTCGTACATACATACATCTGACACCAAATTACTTTTAAGTGACACTCAGAGCAACCATTCTTTTTCAAAGTTAGACAAAAGGAAAGCCTTATCCAAAGACATTATCAATAAACGCGGTGGATCGATAGAAATATGAAAGAAAAAGAGAAACAGAAGGATCTAGAGGAAATAATACCGTATATGGTCCCATGATACGTCTCTCCAATTGTGTTAGCTACCGATTACTGCAACCGTGTCATCAACTTAGGATTTGGGTATCCGTGCGATCTCTTTTCTGGTAGCTATACCCGGCTTGCGAATTGGTCACCTTATCTACCAAAACTGCCATTGGGTTAAGCTTCACAGGCTTTCTATCTGGCAATCACTTTAAGTTCACGGGTGGCACCCCATTAACTCTGGCCTCCCAAAGGGTGATTAAGTAGTCCTCCCAGCAGTAGTCCCTATCACGCTTGGCAGATCCCTTTAACAAAACTTTCATGCGCCTGCACCCCTCCACCACCGCTTCGTTGCTTGATTTCCCTTTCTTCTTCCTTCCATATGAACCAACGTGAACTAGCCAACGCATTCGCTGTTGTCTGGATGATTCGGTGAAAGAGACCTCGCTTATGCCCATTTCTACGTGAATATCCCACACTGCTCCGCCGGATCTTCTGCATGCAGGTGCACAGAATGGCAACTTATGTGCATCTTCACCCTTTTTCTCTCTCTGTACTTCTTAGTGAGCTCCCTGAAAAACCTCCTCGTGGCGTGTCAAACGCCAAAAGATCCAATGATACCACCCGTGGTAGACTATTTATCACCTTCTCTTCTCTTGGACTCGACCCAGCACCCAGATTGATCCTCTGCTTTTTTGTTCCAGGAAACTCCCGAAATCATTCCGTCGGATAAGATTGCTCGTTGCCTAGTGTTATGGCTGAAACACTATTACAACAATGATAAGGAGAAAATGTCATGATGTCCTCCTGTTAACGACCTATCCTATCTCGTCTGCAACCATACCGAACCCTAATACCTCGCTTCTCTTCCCTTTTCGTTATTATTATTACTGTTCAATCAGGGTCTTCTCTTTTCATCTCGTAACTCAGTTCCTGCTCACGTTGGAGGCCTGCGCCTGTATTATTAATGCGGATAAGTCGCTTCATCTATATAGCTGTAGGTGCGTACGCATGTACTCCTCTTACCTAAGGAGACATCTCCGTTTTCCATGCAACTCGGCGCTTCATGACATGTCGATCCCTTTTTATAGGTGAGCGCAAACATGATGGATACGCACTTACCAATCTGGTAACGAGAGAAACTATAAAAAGGATCGCCTTCTGCTTTTTTTTTTTTATTTCTGCTTAAATACTTATTCCTTTATCCCAGTGAAGCAACATGCGTTCTGCCGTCTTCTTAACCGTCGTTGCTACGGCCATAATTTCTTTCTCCCGTTCCATCTGTGCTCAAGCCCCACCCCAATCCTATCGGAATCCATTAAAGGACGTTAATGCCGACGTCCTTATTACGTCTGCCTCGCGCCTGGTATCGCATTCCTAGGGGCCTTGGATGAACCGTGATCGAGTCAACTCCATACTTAGATCATATCTTTATAGGGAATCATTTCCGCCATAATAAAACAGACGGGACTCTCTTCCCAATAAAGATTATCCGCTACAGATAAAACTAAAAATTAGCAGTAGCAATAAGTCATTGAACGAGTAATCAACGGTAGAAGGTCTACCTACATTGAGTCTTTTTAGTTACAAATTCTTTTTGTGCTTTTCAGAGCAATTTCAATCGCGTATCGTGCTCGAGAAATGACGGTCAACTGGACATACTTATAGTGTTGCATACCTCAGTAGATAACTATATATACCTCGTCCTCTCAGTCCTCTTAGTTAGAACTCATGCTATAGCGGTTGTAGGGCTTTTGCTGTTG
>VAFG01000345.1:160665-192091 GCA_013461545.1 Syncephalastrum contaminatum | reverse complement strand
TTTTTTTTTTTTTTTTAGAAATAAACAGGAAGGAAATAAACCATGGTGATGAATACAAAAAATGAAGTTTTATATGTATTATGAATGCGACAAATAATGCGGTAGCGACTTGTTATTGTCTATGGAAGAAGTGTGCCATTGTATCACTAGGATGATAGAGGAGGTTCTACAAGAGGGTTTCATCTTGGGAGATCTAAGGCAAGACACATATTTTATACAGGAGACGGACGACTCTTAAGGATCACTTACCTCGTATGAGCAACTGATGAAGCTGAAGTGCCTGCTACTTTAAACAATTCCTCTAATTCTATGAGCGGGCAGTGTTATAAGTAAGTGCAAAAGGAAGAACCTTACGGCGAATCAACGATATTCCGTATAGCACACTGGCAAAAGAAAAGCCTGGGTGAAGTAGACAAGAAAAAATTCGAAAGACAAACCATTAGCCCGCCATGACAGAAACTCGTGTCACGCCAAACTAGGGATAAGTCTCAATTATGCAACAATTCCCCACCCCCATTTCTATTTTCTTATTCTCTTATTCTTATCCAGTCCTAGCTGTAGGCCACTAATTCCTCTTCTCAACAATGAATGATCACGAGGAGCGGTTACGCGCTCTTCTCAAAGATGCACAGACCCTCGTCGGGAAACACGAGGACAAAACTCAAGGTAAACTTATTTGGCCAGGATAACAGAAAGTATTTTTACGCGTTTCCTAGATCTCGCCAAGCGTCTCGAGCATTTACACCTGAATCGAGGCACAGAGTCCTCTGAAAGTAGCCAGACCCAGTTTGTCAAGGAATGCCTTGATCTCTTGAAAGCCATTCAAGGCGCGTTGCTCGATCTGACACGCGGCAGCAAAGGTAATGGTCCTGAGAATACAATCCACTGGCGAACTCACCCATACAAGAAACCACGGCTGAACGAGATCATGTCGGCGTGCGCGATCTACGTCTGATTCACACCTTGCTTCAAGTCGTCGTTTCTTGGGGTCTCTATCCGCATTTTCTACCGGGTGTGGGCGTGCCACTCTCGCAACGCGTCAAATCAGGCTACACCAACCACGAGCTCATGACGAGTCAACCCGATACGAAGAAGGAGAGCAGCGGTTATATTCCGGAACTCTTCAGCTTAACCGCACCTTTGGTCGATATGGTTAACCAATCCTTCGCCATTCAAGCTTACACCACCGTCGGCTCTCTCCTCCAAGCAAGACACTTGCCCGACCTGTTCGCTTCCTTGTTGCAGATTGCCTATGGCCCCTCAAAAGATCACCCTAAAGAACGGGATACAGCTGCACGCATGTTTATGTGGATATTCGAAAAGTAAGCTTCAAGAAAGGCCAGGTTGGCTTACTAAGCGGCTGGATAGGTCCGACCGGTTTCGTAGCATGGAAGCGTTGATGCTTTTATTGGGCACGTCACCACTTCAAAAGGTACCTCCCTGGCTCAAGAGCATCTGCGGTCGATGCCTCACCAAGGTGCTTCTCAAACCGAATGGTGTAGCCACCGTGCTCGAATTTATGGTTGGTGACGCAGATACCCTGCAGCTAGATCATCTCGAAAAGATCAGCAAGTTGGTCCTCACCGTCCCTGCACAAATCGCTTCCGTGGAGGTAAGTCGACATTACCCTCTGTTTATCTGTTTAACCTTTATTTTCATCGTAGAAATACTACTCCATCTTATCGCCCCAGCTCCTCCAAGTACTCCATGCAAGCATGTCACGACCCCAGTCCCCCGTCGCACAAGCAGCCACCTATATCATCAGCCAAATGATCTCTCAGCACGCAGATCTCGCACAGACCCACATCATTCATCCAATTGTGGGACCCATGCTCGACGCATGGCATCAAACAACGTACGATCACCCTGAAGAAGACGGTATGATCGTCGTTGGCTCGCTGGACCGCACCGTGCTTTCCGAAGACCAAGTTCAGACCCTGCTGACTCTCCTCCATCGAATCATGATTGGTGGCGAGCCCTCGCCCGACATCACCCATGCTTTTTTGACCGCCTCAGTGCAGCCATTATACCACCTCTATGATTTCTCCATCAAGAGCAAATCGGGCTTGCGCGAGGTCGTCGAGGCCTTGCTCTCGACCTATTTTCGCATCGTTACAACCAAGGAAGCCGTCGACGCATTCAAGACGATCTTGCTGGACAAGGCCGATCTCGACGGCGCCCGTGTCGCCTATTTTGCACCCGGCCCCTCCGGCGGCGTTGCGATGCGGCTCAAGCGCGAGCCTAAGCTTCTTGGCGGAAACGAGCTGCCCATCGACCCCGCCGTGTTGGTCGCGTTTGTGCAGCGCATTGACAGTAATGAACTCTCGGGCGACTTGTTTGTATTTCTCTTGACGCAGTATACCACGTTCCAGACCTTGGGTGCTGATCCACGCCTGTAAGTGAACGAGTCCATGGCATGCAAAAGCTTACCATTTGTAGTATGTTGCTGATATTGCAGCTCATCACGGGGATGCTGGATAAGGCCGGACCGGCCATCCTCAGCAAACCAGCCCAGATCATTGCCTTTGCGTGCAACGTCATTACGACCTTTACTGACAAGCTCGAGGGCAAAAAGAAACCTCAGGAGGAAAAGAAGTCCGAGAGCTTGTTTGCGGATATCGCTAATATCGTCACGGAGGAAGAGCGCCAGGACTTGGAAGACCAGGAAGATTACTCACCCGAGGAGGATCTCGAATCGCTCCTTTTAGCGATTAATCTCCTCCGCGCGGTCATGCATGGTACATTACATCAGTCTTTGACGAGATTAGAGAACTCAACTTGATTCTAGAAAATGAGGAACTGGATGCGCAAGTAACCCAGCTATTGGCGTCCGTCCTCGACCCACTCAAGCAAATCGAAGCCTTTCAGTTAGAGATGCTTCGCGACCCCGTGCACGAGATTGTGCTCGCGATCACGTCTTTTCTGTCTGCAAAAAAAATGGGCAGCAGCACGGGCGGTAACCAGCTTGAAGCATCTCTCGAAAAATACCGGGATGCGATGAAGGCGCTTCAGGATGACCTGCTGCCCGTGCGTGCACATGGCATTGGTATCTTGAAGACAATGGTACTCGAAAAAGACCCTTTGGTATCGAGCGGCGAAGGATTAGATGCGGTGCTAGATATCCTGGTCAGACTGATCCAAGATGAAGACAGGTACGAAAGAAGATCATACACATCGTATAAGCGCTGACCTTTAGTCTAGCTACATCTACCTGAATGCAGTCAAGGGTCTGTCAGCCCTGACCGACGTACATGGCAACAAGATTATCAAGAAGCTCGGTGCAATTTACAGCGATGAGAAACAGAGCTTGGACAACCGGTTACGTGTGGGCGAGGTCCTCTTACAGACAGTACAGCGTGCTGGTGATGCATTAGGCAATTACGGTATGTTGAGACTGAGGAAAGCGAGAGGGGTGCTAATGGCGTGATACAGCGATGGCCTTGGTGACACCTCTTGAGACGGTGCTGGATCGACGGAACGTGGAGGTGCCTTTGCGGGTGTCGGCCCTCTCGATTCTCAGCGTGGTGTGCCAGACGTGTCCGCGCGCGCTGTCAGGACAACTCCAGCGGTTGATCAACTGGGTGCTGAATATCCTTGATATCGAAAAGGCACCCGAAATCCGACGCGGTAAGATACAGAAAATAGGCATGCAAGAGTGACAAGCTCATTGCTCATCAATATAGCTGCTACGGTCGTGATCCTTTCCCTGTTCAGGGGACTGGCGGACCAGGGCCTGCAAGGATTCCCAGAAGAAATGCTGCGACGGACGTATCGCAGCCTGCAATACATTGAATCGACTGACCCGGATGAGCTCACACGGCACCAGGCACGCACAGCACTGAGTGACCTTGATACAATCATGCGCAACGAGCTCTTTTAAGGAAAATAAAATAAAATCAAGGTTGTCTACTGTAGTCTATTTACACAGGGAGAAGGTAACCCTCTAGCTTTTGTCGGGGCGGGTAATGATCGTGTCGAGCTTGTCGCCGAGCTTAATAAAGGTGTGGCGGAGGACACGCGAATCGACGAGGAGCTTCTTGCTCAAATTCTGGACCATGAGCGGATTGGCATGGAAGTGCATTACCCAGAAGCTGAAGAAACAAAGTAAGTAAAGAAGGCTCCTTTTGTAGACAGATACTTACTCTCCCTTGGTATGGTATTCTTGGTGACGCTTGATACGGTGGGGAAGCTTCTTTTCCGTGCCGAGGTTATCAAAGCCTCGCACAACGCCACCCTGATTCATGACATGGGTAGCCGAGGTCTTGATCAAATCACGCAAGTTGTTCTAAACAGTTCATATAAATGTATAAGCATACATTCATAGTATTGTATGAGGTAAGGTTGAATGGGTTACCTCAACCAGCTTGGAGCGGGCAATGCACACCAATTCGTAGAATGGCATGGTATGTTTATATCAAACAGAAAGAGAAAGAGAGAGAGAGAGCACAGGAGTTGTCAGGTGCGAAAGTTGTCTCCGCAACAATAAACAACAAATTTTGACAGCCTGTGTCCCACTCTTTATTTTCCACTATGATACCCTCCTCCGTCGCGCGTCTCGTTCGCCGTCAAGCGTCCTTACCTCTTTACACACAGCCTTTCCAGCGACGATGGTTCTCCTATCAGGACAATAAGGACGACTCAAAGGCTGACAATCGAGCCCGGACAAGAGATCTCGAGATTCTCTTGCACAACTTGTTTCCACAGCCCTTTGAGAAACCCGACCCGATCGATCCGAGTACACACAAGTCTGCTGCAGCTCCAACACGATCACGACGAGTGGAATCTTTAATTGAGAAGCAGCTGCTTCAAATGGTGCTTGAGAACCGGAATCCGCAGAAAAAGAAGAAGCCACTGCCACGTGCTGTGCTCGCTCCTCTTTACGGTATGCAGCAGATGCGCCTCGCTAAGCGCACGTCTGACCAAAGGCCCTCTCTGAGACGCGAGTCGGTCGAGGATATGGAAAAGAGCGACGCCATCTGCCGTGCCATGATCGAGTGCCACACCAGCCAAGACCTCTTGCAGTGTTTCCTTCAGCACACTGCTTCCATTCCCGAATCGGCTCAGCTCTATCCACGCTACTATGGCACCATCCTCGAACAGGCCATCCGCCAAGCTGCGCTCACCCTCCAAGACCCTTATCTCGCCCTCGCGCTGTTTGAGCAGGTCAAGAACAGAAACATCTATAGTTACGTCAGTGGTTGTACCATCAAGGCTTACAACGCCATCCTCGCCATGCGCTGGCAGGTCTGGCAGGATATCCACGGTATGATGACCACCGTTGAGGAGATGAACGTCAACGGTGTCGGCTTTGACGACGAAACAAGGTCGATCGTCCACACTGCGGTGAGTGAAGTTGAATCCGAGATGGTCCTGAGCTCTGAAAAGGAGCACGATGGCTTCACCTGGTCCGTGGACGAGCGCCGCTCGGCTAATATCATGCGTGAACTTGTTGGCAAGTGGATCTTTAAATAGTTCCAACTTGCACTCCTCTGGAACCAGTTGAAACATGCATTTATACATACACAATCATCTATTTAACCATATTCTTTGCTTAAGCATCCTTCTCGCTGTAGATATACACTGTTCGTTTATAAGAACTTTTAAATAAATAGGTTTCGCCATTTTATCCTGGATCCATGCCTTTGGCATCATTGAGCGTTTCGTAAATATAACCGTCCTTGTTTATGTGTACACTCTTGGTCAGCCATGATTCTGCACGAAATCTACCCTTATGAGTTGGTCGCAAAGATGACCAAACTGGTGATGTGAGCGCAGTGAACCATGATGACGGAATTACTCCTTTTGTTGCCACCTATCGTGCTCTAGACATCTTACATAGAGCCTCATCCTCTTTTCTTTTGCCACTGCTCTCTTGTCTCTGTACATTAGGTGCGTATAGTGCGATGCGACTGCCAAAGCTCTCGCTTAGCACAGACACGTGCGCTGTCTTCAATGACAGCCGTTTAGTAGTCTTTCTATGTTTGAGTTGATCATTATATAGACATTGTTTATTATCCCATGGGTGGGTAGAGGTACATATATATATACATTTGTTTGGTTAAGTTCGTCGCAGGCGCAAGAAAAATGCATTTTTGCTGTAGATGCTGTCTGTAGGGAGATACTTGTCGTAAAAATCAACAATAAACTCCTCGGGCTTGAATCCGAATTTTTGGTACAGAATCTAGCAACCCCAAGGTGAGCCACGCAGCTTTACCTCTGTGACGCTTGCTTACCATGGCCGTATTGTTTGCTGACACATGCAACGTGATATCCTTGTTGATCGCCGTCTATATTGTATTCGTATTAGAAACTGGATAAATCATATTCTCTTGTATATGCTTACCTGAAATAGATGATACAGCATGAATCTAGAAAGCAAATAAAGAAAGACTTAGCTTCGGCATGTGACGTCTCTTAGTCTTCAGACTTACTGTCCTATTCCAGCATGGTCCCAGCCTGGTCTCACTGCAATGTAAGTAATATACGCCTCGGGCGTCATGAATGCACAGGCTACAACGCACCGCTTGTAGAGGGCGACAATGCTAAATTCGGGAAACTGCAGATTTTCAGACACGTCGATACCATCCCAGAAGCACCAGCGTAGCAAAGCATTCGCTTGCGCGAGGTGTTCGGGTTGGAAATACACATAGTCAATACTCTCCGTATCGTCGAAGACGGGTGCGGGGTAGTGTTTGCGTGGCTTGCCCTGTGCTGCTCGGATGAGTGCGAGCTCCTGCATCTTGGGTGTGCGTGATTCATAGTCGCGCCGGATGTAAGGCCGTAGCTTGCGGCCAGTCCAAAGCGAGAGCCATGGCTTGTCACGTGTCATGGTGTGGCGGCACCGCGGGTTGCCATAGAGTCGGGAGGCGAAGGAAGACGCATAAGGCGTAAAGGTGATGGGAGGCGTATCGGATGAAGGGGTAGACTGGTCTGTGGTGTCGTTGTTTGGTAGCTGATTGGCGGTTGGTTTGATGAGGGTTTCTTTGGCGATAGGAACAAGGTCGGATTTGGACTTGAGGTATTGGTTTACAGTAGCATCCATGTCGAATAGCTTGATATGTAGGTTACGCTTCATCTAGTCACAATACATGTTAGAATGAAGCCAGTTATACATACACATCTGCTTACTCTCCGGACCGCGAGCTTGCGTTTATAACGAGCCGCAGCGACAGGTAATGGTTTGCTGGCATGTTCAAGTTTCTGCAGTAGCTGCCATTCTTGTTGCTGTGTAAGGACCTGTGGATGCATTTTGTCCTTCTTTTTCTAACTTTGGGGTCAACTAGATTATTTTATAATTTCTTCGGACTTACTTCTCCTGCTGACTTCTTTGTCGTGGGCGATGCCACTTTGGCGACTGTATTTGATGGAAATGTCCCTTCCTGTGCGACTTGTTTCCACTTGTCTAACATAGCTTCGTCTGCCTCGACTTTGTCGGCCACGGGTGCTGTCTCCTCCTCCATAGCCTTTGAGGCTTCTGCTGCTGCCTGAACTGCCTTGTCTTTCATGGATATCAGCGTCTCTTCAGGTACGTCTGGCATCACCAGCGATTCCCGGGTGTCTTTTGGAACAGGCGGCCTGCCCTCTTTCTGAGCTGGCGATGTCTCTTCTTGCTTGATGATAGGTTCCTCCCTTTCGCGCGCTTCTGGAGACATTACCACCTCTTTCTGTACTGCACCAGCAGTCCGTGGTCGACGAGTCTACAGTTTGTTAGTTACCTAGATCATGACAGCTTGACTACCTACCATGTCTGTGTCGCTGCCCGTCTCGAAATCAGAGGATAAGTCGGATACGGCCCCGAAATCGATGGATTCTTCTGCGTGGGACGGCTCTTCGTGTTTCACAGCAGTGGGGGTTGGTATGGATACTGCCGTTGGAGGCGGTGGTGGTGTGGGCGTGAGAGGCTTGGCAGAGCCGCTGCGCTTTTCCTGCTTTATCTTTTTGGGTGCGGCAGAAGGCGATGGTTCGGCGAGCGAGCGTTTCTTTTTTGGCTTGCCTGCAGCCTTGCCTTTGACCGGTTTACTGGGCGGTTCGATGATAAACAAGGACCACCACGCTGAAAAGAGGGGGAAAAATGAGTAAAGCTTCTCTCTCCGTAGATGAACATACCGCTCTGCTGAAATTTCTCATAACCAGATTTGAAGAGCTTGCCATGGGTGGAGAGAACACTGGCAATGGTATTGTGCCAAGTCGCAGAACCTTTGTTGGACTAGCATGTAAGCACTGGTAATAATAATAGAGTAGAAAAAACGAACTTACGTGTCTTGCCCGGAACTAGATAATCCCAGTAATCATCAATGAACTTGCAGATTTCGTCTTTCCAACGGAAAAAGAGGTGGTGCCGTTCATGATCAGGCTTGCCCCGGTCTGCTATCATCTGGCGCTGTATCAAATTGTAGAGCACGAGATGCACCACCGTAACCCAGCTCATGTTGTCGCGTCGGTAGCTTTCTTCGGGTCGACAGGCTGCGCATTCAAATACGAGATAATTGTCGCCAAATAAGAGCGTGTTTGGCAAGCACTCAATACAATCTATTCCACTGTCAAACAGAGTCCACTGCTTGTTTCTATTTTGGCTTACTGGCATGGAACAGCTGTCGACAGATACTGCAGTGGGTCATGGCCTGGTCACTGGAATAAATCAGTCTTCGTCGAGATCATGCGTGCGATTCTTACTCTGAGTAGGGTCCACCGCAGTAACAATAGCAGTCTTCGGCGTTGGCACTGTGCTCATCGTCGATCCACGTCAATGCATTGAGCTGAACCTGACTTTAAGCTCATGTGCTGGACGCAGAGAAACATTACTTACATCGTAGGGAAGATCGCGCATGAGATCGCAAGGTGAAATGGCACACAGAAACAGAAAATGTCTAACGGAGTTTCCTCACAAATAATTCGCTGCTGTTATGTAACCCAAACATGAGCATTCCCTTGTTGGCGGAACATCCTGTTTCGTTCTAACAGTATATCACTGAACATATGCACAATATAACACAATTCATGTCTAGAGCGACTATTGACAATCATAATAGCGCCGTCTCTCCAACAGCATCTTAGGTATGTCTATTGCCGACTTCTTCAATACGATTATACACGAAGGACACTAGGCCAACGATCCTGGATTGACACTATATTCATTGACTGTTATTATAGTACGGCGTTATAACGCTGAACGCTTTGCTTTTATACTCTGTACAATATGTATTCTCTTATCTCTGGTCTCTTCCCAAATCTCAATGAGAAACTTTTATACGCCTGAGGTCACTATATCTCGCACAACAAGTTCAAGAACAGAAGCATCTGTCATATGCTATAGCTCATTACATACCTGAAGTGTCTCATCAATTTCAGCAGATACTCTGGGATCTGCTATGCGCTATACTCTTTCCAGAATAAGGTGCCCTATGTAACAAAACCCAAAGATATTAGCGAGATGCATCCACGTAGTGAAGCCAAGAGAAGCTTATCTTATGAAACTGCCAGAGTAAATCAGGCACTCTACACGTTCATACTTATCGATAAGCCCTCGGAAGAAAAGCTTAACTACGTCGGAAGTAAAACCTCACGTGTGCTCATACCCTGCCTCAATTGGGAAGAGATCGTCGTCCCCGGAACCGGCTCTGGCCTTCCATTGTCATACCGTCTTATTTGTGCACAATCCATTGTCGAATATTCGATAATACACACACTCATGTAGTCTTATTACGATACGCTAGAGCGCATGCTTTTGGGGAGAAAAAGAGGAATAAAGCAAAACCCAAGAATAAATATATCATGTACCCGTATCGATCAGCACCATCCCTAGCCAAGACGCGTCGGTGAAAACATGCATGCCGACGTTGCACATAACAGGAGAGCGATCTCCATCTCTTCTTTTAATTTTCTTGGTAAACGCGCCGCGCTCCTCTAACTCCTCCTTCTACTCCCTTCTTGACTTGTCCATTTACCGCCACACACATGAGATCGATGCATACGAACCATCCCCTATTTGTTCGTCGACTTTCCTTTTCGTGTGTCTCCTGATGTATTTCAAATTTGATATTGCGTCTTCCCGGGCCCTGTTTAGGTAATTCTACTAACGCAGGATGACCTTCTCTCAACGAGCCAAGAGCGTCTTTCGTATCGAGTTTCATGTATGTGTTTGCTGATATATATCAATCCGTGCCGATGCAGTTCAAAGGTATCCTTAAAATCAGAGAAACTATTTATAAGATGTAATAATGCATGAAAAGTTTGCTTTACGTATACTCTACCATAGACTGGGGCACATGAAGCTCGGAAAAGATCATACAAATCGAGTAGAATATAACAAAACTTAGTAGCACATAATTTTTGCCAGTCCACGCCCGCAGTCAGTATAGCGGAAGATCAATGTTATAGAGACGAAAAAGAGCGTACATATAGGTTATAGAAGGCTTTCTCAAAGCACTCCCAATTTATTTCATCTGTTGCTAAGTACATATTATAAACTTGCATTTGTTCTTTTGCCAAGATCGATCCCCAATAAAATTCACCCCAGAAAGTGCACATGCATGGAAATTAGCCGTGTTGTCTACCTTATGAAAAAACACATAGATATTATGATAACAGGGCGAGTCTTCTAGCATAATGATAAATCTAGAGGTTAGCAGCGCAATATATTGCGTAAAAGAAGCAATCGGTAGGAGTCCAAATAATGGCTACGTGAAAGAGGAATGTAGAAAGGTGACACGATGCGTAAACAAACATCTGGTACGCGATACAGATAAAGAAAGGTCGAGTTTAGTGATGCTGTTTGGAATCCGCAGAAGTTTTAATGGACAATCACACGAACTGATCAGGATGAGAAGGGCAAATAAAAATTCAGGGACGTCAAATGACCCGTACATCAAACGAGTTTCCGAGGATAAAATTCGTTTGTGGAACACGAAAACTTTCGACATGTCAGGAATATCAGATATTACTACTGTCGATCTGTACATCAAGATAACGCTATTCGTCCATGGTATCCCCCTTTACATGGCAAGGATGGTACGGGTCTGGTAAAAAGCTTCAGTTTTTTGCGTTGCTTAATGATTGCCTTTACAAGGGAAATTAAAACGTGTCCGTGAGACTAGAAGAAAAGGACAAACCAGGGCTTCGTGTGTATCTGTTATGCAATGAGAATAATGTTAGTTATATTAATGGACCTATGAATAGAGGTAGCGATAAATAGAGTACTATGTGTATGTGTATGTGTATGTGTATGTGTATGTGTATCTGTGTGGCGGAGGTTACACTCTTTTTTTGAGCCCAAAGAATGGATTAGTTTCAGGCGAATGTCATGTGCTACCTCACTTACGGGGCTTCAAATTTCACACGGCCGCACGCACCTCGGGCGTGGTCTTCTGCCGGCCCCCACATTTCTTTTTTTTTTTCTTCTTTTCTCTTGCTTTCTTTAGGATACCCTTCAATTCACAATGCAAGAGGTGCAATTCAATAACTACCTGCAATACGAACCCTCAGACGCTGACAGCAATAAACGGAAAAAAGCAACTCGTGCCTGCTTCCATTGTCAAAAGGTACGCTCTTCTTGTTTTCTTGGTCCCTGCAGCAACCGACATGACCACAATGAATTAACACCCCTTCCCCTATCCTCCTTTCTTCATTAGGCTCATTTGACGTGTGACGATTGTAAGCATTATCTTATACTATAACTCTTGTTCCTGTAATTGACACGTTCACTTAGCTCGACCCTGCCAACGCTGCATCAAACGAGGCCTTGCACCGACATGTACAGACGCGATTCGCAAACGAGCAAAATACCTGCAGCAAGACGAAGGCAGTAAAGATACATCTTCTGATAACCGTATGTTTATCTTTAACCTTCTGGGGATGTGCTAACATGGCGATTATTCCCAGTCTTCGGTTCTTCCTCCTTTTCGAGTCCTATGGATCAAGTCCAATCATCAATGGGTATGAGTCAAACAAAATAAAAGTTTGCGAGCCGACCACTCAGACAAAATGCAAAAAATTATTATTAGCAGGCAACAACAACAGCACCAACAGTAACAACAGCACCAACAGCAATAACAATCTGATGGATACCTCGGCAAACCCGTTTTTGAACCTGTCATTGAACGAATTGCAAGAATTTGGCTTCGGCTCAGAAACGACCGGGCTCGAATACGGCTTTCTGGGCAACATGCTTCAGAACCCACTTGACCTGAACACTTCCTCAGGCGCAGGCACGAGCGTAAGCTCTGCACCACCTGCCACCGACATGACCGACTTTTCCGCCAGCTTGAACACCATGGGGTTCCCTGCCTTTACGAATACCAACACCTCCAACACGATCTCATCTGTCCCTATGACCGTCAACAATGCTTACAACGCCTTCCCAGGCCTGTTTCCCATGTCGACCACCGTTTCCTTTGCGCCAGGCGCTAATACCTTGGCCAACAGCAGCAGCAGCCCCGGTAGCAGCAGTAGTCCTCAGCAGACGACAATGAAAGCAACGCCGACATCCACTCCCAATAGCGGTACCGCAACCAAAGAAGCGTTTGCCATGCCCAAACAATCGCCGACCGTGCGCACCTCGTCTGCCCTCCCGCCTGCTGTCTCACCCTCCTCTACCTCCTCCACCTCACCCTCCACCGTGAAACGCAACAGTACAACCTCCCTCGGCACACCCAAACGTAAGATTCAGGGCAACACCCCCGAGGCAGTCTATACCAGCGTACGACGACCCTTCAACTATGCAGAAGGCTTCCATTACCTGATTCAATATGTTCGCGAAAAGTAAGCAGAACAGGGTTTTCTTTTTTTTTTCTATATCTAGGGTGAAGGCTCAATAATCTTACACAACGATAAACAATTTGAATCATTAGAATGGGGCGAGAAGATCTCATGAGGATCAGTAGAGCGCTGGCGCTTTTCAGACCCTCGTTTCTTGCCCTGATCATGAATCTAACCGAGGAGGACCTGGTCTTCATGGAGAAATGCATGCAGCGGACGCTTCTCGAATACGAAAAACTCATTAGCTTCTCGGGCACCCCGACCGTGGTCTGGCGACGGACAGGCGAGGTGTGTCTGGTCGGTAAAGAGTTCTTGCTCCTGACCCAATGGCCCAAAGATACCTTGCTCAACAAGAAAACCTATATTTATGAGGTAAGCGTCAAGGCAAAAGACGGCACAAAGCACTTACCCAAGGCTTCTTTGTAGCTGATGGATAATCAGTCCGCTGTCGAATACTGGGAAAAGTTCTCTACCCACGCCTTTGACAATACGGACAAATCGTGCATCTACTCGTGCATCCTCAAAACTCCCAATCAAAAACCCGTCCCGTGTACATTCTGTTTTACCATCAAACGTGATATCTTTGATCTACCGAGCGTTATTGTCGGCAATGTAAGTCTCCGAGAGTCTAGGTGGGTGTTCACTCTGACTGACATTGACTTTCTTATTCAGTTCCTCCCTATTTTGAGCTGATCGTTCATGGTTTATAAACATCCCTTGTTCTCGCTCACTCTTCTCTTTGTTATTGACTCTCTTATGAGCCATGAGAAGGGCAAAAGAAAAGCTCTACAGAAGGGCATGTTAGGGGGCCCGAGCTGCGGCCCGCTCATTCATCCATTTGGATATTATATTTTTGCTGGGTGGGGGGAGCGGATGTGTTCACCCACGTCATGGGTTCGCATCACAAATCCCAGTGTGCTTCTCATGGAGCCGAGCGAGTGGATTGTGTGCCGTCATAGTCTGGAAATATCAGCAGCACTATATTATCAAATGGACTATGCTCGGGTAGGCTGTGGGGGCACGTGCATATTCCTGGAATGTACAAGTAGAAAAGTGGACAGTGGTCCATGCACATGTGTCTTTCTCTAGACATAGGCCTGTATTTGCTAAAACAAGAGCTGTCGTTTGTATATGGGATCCTTGGAGTAACGAGGTGCAGCGATGCTCAATATATTAGACGACCAAGAAGAGTGTCCTCTATTTGACATATTGCACTCCTCTCGCGTATTAACCGCCCCTTTCAACTCTACATAACATATTCGACGCCATTTAACCAATCCTAGTTGTAACGGGACGATATAGGTTCATGCTCCAGTTAATTTCTTGGTGTTTTATGACACTCATTCAAGCTTCTGAATGGGGAAAACAACTATGTACGTAGGTGCATGTTGGTAATATTATAACAATTAAAAAGGGAGGTGAGAGTGTAAACTATGCAAAGAGACAAAATCAAGTACGGTACGTATACAAATGAAGGACGAAGAAGAAAAGTAGTAGGAGTAAGGGTCGAGGCTGGGCGAATACAAGGAGAGGAGGGCGAAAATGGAACAAAAGAGAAGGACAAGAAATAGCTTAAGAGGTGTCAGATGTGTTGGCTGGGGTGGCAGTGTCGCTTTCACCACCAAATGTGTATCGTTTCACATTCCGAGATGCGTTTGGTTGATTATCAGCCCAGGACTTGATGGCATCTAGCATCAGTAACATCTTATCCTGATTGCCGTTAAACACGTCTATGAAAAGAAAGCGTTAGACGTTATGACAACAGACGAAAGCAAATGACACTTTATACCTTTGATCGTATAGCTGCCGTCCACCTGAACACCCTCGCGGCCCATAAAGCGAAAGGCAGCGACGAGGTTGTCAAGCATCTGCATACTCGTCGATCCTGGTGTGTTTGTCGTGGTACGTCGCACGGTCTTGCCTGTAATACCTTCCAAGAGCAGAATGAGCACCTCCCCAGAACGCAAATCGTCCAATTTCTGAATGGGGTCGGCCAGATACACGTTAGCCCACTCAAGGTGCACGTCTACCGAGGTGGGACGCGTCGCTGCAGGGGAAGGCGGCAAGATACTTTGAGTCAAAGCTGGTGGTGGAGTTTGTGTGTTAACACCTATTGCGGGAGGCGAGTCCGTGTGAATGGGTGGCTCAACGCGAAGCGGTTGGGAAGGCACGGGTGGCATATCCTCCTTGGAAAGTGGCGGCTCGTGGATAAAGCTGTCGGTCGAGGCGTGGGCAGGGATCATGGATCGATCGGGGTCGATCAAATCTTCGTCGTCTTCGTCGGGCACATCGTACACAGTATCCAGATAAGTCCCAGCGTGATAATGCGGCACGGTTGGGGACGAGATCGACGCCACCGGCGGTAGTCGTTCCCGGCTTGTACTCATTGTGCTGCTTGAACTGCCGCTGCGGCTCAAGGGAGCGCGAAATGTCTGACCGGTGTGGTCGGACAAGGAGGTGCGCATTGGCGGCGAGCTATAATCCCGGAGCGAAAACGGCCGCTCCATGATGGAGTCAAGACTGCCAAAACTGTCATCTTTACTGCCGTGCAGGAGCATCGAGGGCGGGCGCGGCCGCATGCGACGCGCCTGATCGAGTGACACAGTGGGAACAGTGCTTGACGACAAAACAGGAGCTATTCTGTTGTTAGCCAAATCGAAAAAAGGAAGACAATCAAGATTGTGTTACCTGAGAAATTACGCGAGATGGTGGCCTTCATCAATGCGCGCAGCCATGCTCGCATGTTTTTCTCAGAGTCCGTATAAAAGTAAAAGGTGCGCTCGCGCTCATGCCGTGCCATAAAAGAGTACTTTCCCGGATGGATTTTCTCGTCTGCGACAACGCTGTAGCCCGCCAGATTGATGATGGCTTTGACGCGTGAGTCCTGCCATCCCGTGTTAAATGCCGATACTTCCCAGAGTGTGTGTGTCTATGTCTTACCTTGGGGCTCTTGAAATAAAACAGATTTGATCCCTTGAGAACAAACCACCGCTTGTTCCAGGTCTTGTATTTGTCCCCTTGCTTGTGAAGCCAACCTTCCATATCCGTCTTTCCCTGACTTGCCATCACGCTTTGCTTGTTGGCTGACGTGTCGACCGACATGCGGTTACCCAAAGATAAGAGCGCGCTGGGTCGGGCGCTGGCCCGCATGAATGAATTCCGGAAAAAGCTTGTTCGTCTACCAAAACAATCAGCTCCCGCTCCATAACTTGCCAATTCAAACTCACGAGGTCGTCTGCACCGAGCTTTGAGACATGACTTCGTCCAAATCATCGACCATGGGTTCCTTGCGCTTATGCGACAATGAGCCGATATTACAATAACCAACCCCCCTTTAAAAACGACCAACTTACCGGCATACCGAGTGCGGCGGGTTGTACAGGTGACGCTGTCGAGTGCTGCTGATAATAGTCATTTTTTGGTGTCGAATGTGGGGTCGGCCTATCAAAGAGTGGGGCTAATGCAGCGTTAATAATCTGTGCATCTGGACCCCTTTCTTTTGACTCCGTTCTGTAATATTACCCGACATGGAAGGTACGACATTCAGCGGATGAGGATGATTGTTTCTAGTGTTGTAAGCGGTGCGCGGCTTTTGACCGAGTGTGTCCGAGGCGGCTGATCCACTGCTTCCCGAAGTAATGCTTGTCGGCCGTGATTCGGTCATGCTGGGTCGACTAATTTCGGCGGCGTTCATTTGAGGCTACACAGCCCACATGTCAGCGACAAAAACAAAGAACTTCCATGAATAAGCCTACCAAATGAACTGAAGTCTCGTCTTTCAAGCTCTGGATGGCATTATGAATCTTGAATCGTTTTCCAAACGTGCCGATATTGAGCTCCTTTAGTGAATCCACTGTCAATTCCATCAAAATGTCGCCCGAAATTTCCTGAGCTGTTAAAAGTAGAACGCGTCTATCATGAGATAAAAAGGATCGGCGTGACACCTATTTGCTACCATACCTCGAAAGATGGTAGCAACGTCATGGAAACCCATGGCACCCAGCCATGTAACGACCTGGTCAACTGTCCAATCTTCGGGGGTCGCATCGCGCAACGTCGGTAAAGTAAGCGAGGCTTTCAAGGTGGTCTGGCGCTGAGCCTTGTTGACAGACATGGTTCGGCTAACTTTACGGCTGCCAATGCTGCTGCTGTCACTCGAGGCCGAAGACACGGTTGGCAGGGCCGGGAGAGGGTCTTGTGGTGGTGGCATCATCGAAGTAGTGTCGCCTTTTTGTTGCTGTTGAAGGTTCATGGTGGCTATAGCACTATGCAAGGACCCAATTTCCTTGTCAAGCGAGGCTCGTGCAGTGGTGTAGTTGGAGGGAAATAAGCCAATCTCGCCACGATCGGTGCGGCCCTTATTGAATGCAAGAGGTGAGTTGAGAGTGGTGGGGATCTATAATAGATAAAGGACAATTACCCGCCACCAACCATCATGGTAGGCTTCGTCCTTCTCCAGCACGGTGACCCGGTCGCCAATGTGCAGGCTTATTTCGTCCTCGTTCTCAGCTGTAAACTCATGGGTGACATGGACGATCTCTAATGTCGTCATGGAGAGAGAGAAAGATCGGGAAGAAGTAAAACGGGTCACGAACTGAAACTCTTGTTTCACTACTGATTTGTTATGTGCTCCGGTTGCCCGTGCGAGAGCGCGTAAACATTCAATGGCTGGCCCCCACTGCTTTTTTGAAAAAAAAAAAAAAAAACTTTCTTTTCTTTTGGATGCTCATATGTCATGCTTTTCTCCGCTAATGGAAGCCGAATTGGCTCGCGTAGCATAATACTTCTATTATATTGCCCTTCTTCGTAGCACTTTTTTACGGCTTACAGGACGTGGATACCAATCAAGCGCATTAAATACTTTAATTTGCGCAACCTCAAAACATTGGTCGAGCTGGCGGGATTGGAACAAGTTTCTGGAGCTGGAGCCCACGCCTGTCCCTTCATAGACTTACAATTTTTATTTGCTTCATTTGCTCTATTTATTCATGTTACAATCAAATATAAGTATGTAAGCATAAAATGTAGTATACAAAGGGTAGACGCGTCTCTATAACCCTATTACTTTATACTGTCTCCATTTCACTGAGTAAAGAAGGTTACATAGGCGGAGGAAGGTGTGGTCATTTCATATCATCTTTTATACAGTCGTCGCTTATCTGTAGCACTTGTCGTTTCATCATTCTCTTAAAGAATGTAGGATCTACATATTCTCTATTGTAGAACAAAACGTGTTGTTCCAGAGGTGATCATGGCATTCAGCGAAATCATATCCTCGCGTGGAGGATAAAGAATGTTCCTATCTGAGTTGAACTTTGTCTTCCCTTGATCACATTATACACTATGCAGAACCACACAGACGTACTCAACAAGCTGGACATTGAGTTCAAAAAGATGGACGATCTCTTCTCTCGTGGCGACTTGAGAATGAATGGTGCGTGCTATTAAATGCTGCGTTCTGAGATTAACGACGATCATTCCAGGTCAAGTGTTTCGTGAGCTCGACGAGATTCGACGCAAGCAGATTGATCTTGCGAGCGACCACATCGCCCTTGAATCAATTGGCGATCTCCCGTACGTCCTACTATTTCTATAAAAATCTAGTGTAGCTGCTGACTTGACCTAGCCAACCCTCGACGGAGAACGATCATGAGAAAAGTGTCGCTGGTTTCAATAAGAAAGAAGCAGGGCTCAAGAACCTCATGGCCAAGGTATAATGTGAAATACGTCAACAGGACTTTTGACTGACGTACAAACGTACAAACAGCTGGATGACTTGGGAGCTTCGATGCAGAAACACCTTTGATGATGATGATCTGCGTACGGCTGAAGTTTTAATTCATCATCTATGCGACAAGCAGGAACTATACAGCAGAGCCAAATGATACCCATCCTTTCGCAAAGATACCATAGTTATGACGTAAACATACATCACATAAACATTCATTTCTCTCTCTCCATGTCTTTTATTCCACTACAATGGATAAGTTAAAAGACCCCTGAACCCATTACCTTTCTTCCCTATGAACGGATTGCGTGGGTGTGATTGGCTAACGATGAACGGGCTGTATTACGCAGCGATCGCATCACACGCGCGTATTTAAAGCGCTTGTTTTCCTTCGCATTGACCCTCCATATCTGAACATCATGTCGGTAGGTTCACAACAGCAAACTTTGGTCCTATCTTAATACTAACCCTGTTGCATAGACGCCACCCTGTCAGAAATACGGTACGCTTCGTTGACCCACGGTCTTTTCGACATGTCTCTCTCACACGTGCCATGACAGCTTGTGCCATTCAGGATTGCCTGACCAAGAACCATTACCAAGAAGATAAATGTCAAGATCAGCTGGCCGCTCTGCGCGACTGCTGTGTGACGCTTCTCGATAGTGGCGGTACCAGCCCTTGCTGCCCCGAACGAAAATATGGCAAGGTTGCCCGCGAGAAAGCTCCCGCTAATAAACAACAGCATTTTGAATAATCGATATCTGGTGGTGGCATCAAGCCGCAAGACAAGTTTTTTTATTTATTTCAATAGTAAATCATTAGAGATAGATATACACAAATAACAACAATGTAAATGTTGGATTAAAGGGGTATCAAGACGCCACCATAGTATAGTAGTAGATACAAGATATACGAGCGCGCAAAATGGTAATTATGTCATTTCGTCCTGGCAGTTGGGATCGTCTGCCACACACCACTCGAGAGGAATATCGCCCTTGTCAAAGGGTGCCAGCTTGCTGAACAGTTTAGGCGTTAAGTCAAGCGAGTCTAAAGATAACAAGTAAGAACAAGCACTACAGTAGAGTTAGTGGTGACTTACTGGGCTTGCAACCAGGGCAGGCATCATTGATCTTGGCCTTGATGATTTTTTCCTTATATTTGATGAACACTTCCTTGTGGCACCATTCGCTAACTGCGTTCTCATTCCCGTATTGATGCAAGTTCTACAATGTAATAATAATGGTTGAGAATGCATATGTTGTCAATCTCTTATGCACGTACCAGAGCAACGATTTCGCTGTTGTCGTTCTCCTTCGGACCACACGAGCCGGTATCACCACCTTCGCGTGCCGGGCTAAAGAAGGTGCCGTGGCCTTGGAATTTGCCCCGAAACTTTTCGCGGATTCTATCGTTCACAGGTGTGCTGGGGTCCTTGGGATCCTTGATGGGGCGCGCAACGACCATCCATGCCATAATGAGTCCAGCTAGAAAATAGAGATAGGCACGCATATCGAATAAGATGAGAGACAAAGGATGGAGGAGACCGTTTTCTTCTCTGCTTGTTATATAGTCCACGGCGGCGGCGAAAAGCGCTTAGAATGGGTAACCGCATCTTTTTTTTTTCAGGAGTAATAAAAAAAAAAGAAGGTTGGACGCACATACACAGGAGGAGTTTTTTCTTGTCAACACATACGCGTACGACATGTCTGCTTTTTCTTTGTCGTTGCCGAATAACTACCAGAATTTGGCAGTCATTGTTGGTACGGCTGACAGATGGATCAGGTCGTCGCTTGGCACATACGCCTTTATGAGCTCAACAAGCACCCAGGATGGATGTGTAGGTGACTAGCATAGCTGGCGAAGAGGATGAGCGGACCCATTTTCTTCATTCTGCTTGCTGCAAACAGATGCGCGGGCAACCCCCTTTGCCCTGGCTCGTTTCTCGTCCGCAAACGGGCTCCGACCTTTCATCACCTACACACAAATGCTTGTCACCTAAAAACCCGATCTACACCCACGCATGCTCAGTTATCCTCTTGACTCACACACACACAGACACACACATGTCAGTGGTCAATGTCTTGAGCACAGAGCATGTCAACTAACGTTAACAGAAAAACAAACAAATATGGGTTTCCTGCAGGAATGTGTTTACGAGAATCGAAAAAAAAGAAGCATTACAGCGAAGCCTGATAATGCATATAAAAAACACCCGTTCGTTTGCCTGGCAAACCCTCATGCAAGAGCTCGTCCAGCCAGGGAAATCCCGAAGGGTGGCAAACCCCTTTGGTTACAAAAAGTAACCCGTGTTTCTTCTCGCATGTTTTCTTGAGCCCGAATTTTTTCTTTTGCTCACATGACGAAACATAACGCATAAACATCAGGGACTCTTTACGGAGATGACCTCATTGCGTGCTTGTTATGTGTGTAGGTTTATGTACCTATGTAGCGTATGCTGTGCGTTTGGCACTATATTTATTTTTCTGTAACCTCCGTGAGCCCGAAGGGGCTTTTGCAAGGTCAAGGCACATTGAGCACGACACCATACCATATTTTACGGATGATCCATGTTGAATTAGAAATGCCGCTCGTTGGCTGGAACGGGGGTACAAAGGAAGGCGGGGCCGAGGCAGGGGTGAGTCACACACACACAAAAACGGTTTGAGATGCTCGCGCCCTCACTTGCGCTCGGCGCTCGCGTTGCGTATGTCGTGGAGCGGTGTTTGTACTATTCATGGAGATTTGCCCTGTCAAGGGTAAAGAAAAAAAAGAACGATTCAATTCGTGATCCAGCCACGCGGTATGGGCTCCGCGCCCTTTAGTTTATTTTTCTTTGTAGATGATGTCTTGGATATCGTAGAGCAAGAAAAGAAATGTTCAATGTTCATAAATATAATGTTATGGCTTAATTGCCCCACTCCTTCCACTTGATGCTGACAATGCCCTGATCGAGATTACCCAGCTTCTTGAAGACGGCTGGGGTCATATCAAGGTCACCGTATTGGCATTCGGGACACGCATCGGTGACGGTGGCAACGACAGATTTGTCACCTGAGAAAATGCGGATCTTCTTGAAGCACCAGCCGCTGACACCCGTCAGTTCACCATATTGCTTTGCATTCTAGAATAATATACATTATTAGTGATACTGTGCCAATGGCAGGATGAATGGGCAACATACCATAGCGACAATGAAGTCCGAGTCGCCTTCGAATTTTTGGCAGGAGCCTATGCTGCCACCGTGGATAGAGGGAATGAACCATGTACCATGACCCTTGTATACTTGGTCGCGTTTTTCGCCAGCAAGGCGGCGGCGACCTGCACCGTGTCTTTGCTTCGCGTCAACAACGAATGTGAAGAGGAGGACCGAGAGGAAAAGTGCCAGCACAGAGAAACGCATGATTGTGTGGTGAATGAATGCAGATATATATGTACAGTAGATGAAATGTGGAGGGTTAGGTAACGATGTGCACAGCACAGGGACCACGTGGCAATAAAGAAAAAGAGGATAGGTTGTGAAGTAAACTTGGGGCCTGTCCTTTTGATTGCTGGTCTTATAAGCTTTTTCTCCAAAAAACACGGTATTTGATCAGTCTGAAACATGGCGAGCCATGACAGCTCAACTTCAAAATTTTTCAGGTACATGTTCTCGGCCCTTGGGCGATGGGTCCATGATGGGCCACGCCATTGATCTTCAGAATTTCTGTCCCTTCCCTCGTAACAAGACACGCAAAAGAACAATCTGGCCATCTTCTTTTGTCGCGTCATTTTTCTCTTTGGCTGATCTAGTCCTGTCAATTCCTGATCCCTGGGTGTCTGATTGTCCTACCTATGAGACTTCTTGGTGCTACCACATATTATCCACGTTGAATATGACTTGTATGATAACCCCGCTTCAATGACAGATTCTGCTGTTAGTTTCTTCTATTCTGGGTTCGATGACCCAGGTTGATTCCCCTAGGAAAATGTCTCAGGCAGAATTTGGCGAGGGTAGACAATCGAAAGCTTAGAAAAGAAGTCTATTTTAAAAGAACAATGGAAAAAATCCTGCTGGAAAGGCTCATTCCACCCATCATCAATTTGAATGAAAGCTTCTTACTTTCAATGTCGTCATGTCGTCCATGGTCTGGCCAGCCTAGCTCAAGATGGTCAAAGCAAAATCTTAATGCGATGGTGGCGTATTATTATACTAATATTATTATCATTGCTATTATTATGGATCGGAAAATCGGTGGATAGGATCTGTGCTTTTTTTTTTCTTTTTCGCCGAGTAAAAAAACAAAGTGCTAGAGCGTCGTCTTTTAAACTCGCATTAGACTATAAGTATCTGTCCGTGCGTTGTCGCGCCAGAATTTTTTGCCAGAGAGTGTCTCCACCACGTCATTATATACAACTATGATTGATTAGAGTCTCTGTACAATACGCGCAACAAATATTCTTCTGTTTAAACCTGAGTATCATAACGGCAAGGGAGAATCATCGCATATTTCTATGCAGATCAATGATGGGACCTGACAGATGCGCCGACTTGAAGTAGCGTATAATGGATATAGTCCATTGACTTTTTATCGAGTGTGGTGTGGTACGACCGCCTATCAGCGCGCCTTGGCTATCCATACCATCAAACCTGGTGTCAAAAGGCACTGACACGGAAATTCGAAGGAAAATAGGTTCTTGTGGTCATAGTCAAAGCCATTTGCCAGCAGTAAAAGCTTTTTAATCTTTCTTTAAACATGAGCAATCGGGTCACATGTACATATTCAAGTGTATTTTGACATCGTGCAGATCCATATACGTATAATTCTATATCTTTTTCCTTCATGATGTTTGCAAACAGTCCACAGCGGTGACCCATCCACGCAGTAAGAAATCACACGCTCTAGACTCAAAGAAAGAGTCTGACAACAGAGGCAGTGACATTACCATAAACTTTAATATTTGGCAACAATCTGGATTGTTTATCGTTGTCCCAAACATACATAAACATGTGTTTAGATCACTGAAATTCACTTCTCAGGACACAATGGTTATGACTGGTGATCCACGATACATTACAGCGGTACTCAGCCCCACCGCAAAGCGACAGAGTTACACAGGCCACCGCTATGTGTATTCATCTCTATCTTGAACCGTAGGTACGGCTGCGTTATTTCAGGACAACTGAATATTTAATATTTTACAGGAACAAGAAGTGTATTCGTTTTTTTTTGAGACACTGTTTGCAACACTTCATTTGGATATTTAGATATACATATGCGCGAGAGACAGATGCCCCCGGTAGTAACCATGGAGCTAGCGTTTGTGTTTCAACTTTGCTGCTTTGTGTTTCACCAAAAAAGCCAGTAAATATAAATACACACAAGGGAGGGAAAATCCTTTTTCGTTTCCTCTTTTTGACAAGAACAAGGAACATATCGATTTACTTTCCCTTCTCCATGGCTGACATCAAACCCCCATTTACACTCGAGACGGCGCAAAAGAAGGTCAAGTTTGCCCAGGACATGTGGAATACATGCGACTACGAACGCGTCTACAAAGGTAATTGGTGATGGCGCAAAATACAAGTTAACATGGGACACCGCGGGGATGTCGCGATCATGATTTACTTTCTCTTTTATACAAACGGGTATTTCCTTTTCCTTTCTCTTTTTTTTCACACAGCCTACACTGAGGATTGCATATGGAGAAACCGAGACAGTTTCTTCACAGGCCATGAGAAAATCAAGCAGTTCCTCAAAGAGAAGTGGGAAACAGAGCATCGGTATCGGCTCCGCAAAGAGCTTTTTGCGTTCATGGACAACAAGATCGCCGTCCAGTTCTGGTACGAGTTTGTCGACAGCGGCGGGCAATGGTGGCGGTGCTATGGCCTGGAGGACTGGACTTTTGACTCGCATGGCAAGATGCGCAAGCGTCAGATGAGCGGTAACAATGTGAAAATTGCGGACACGGAGCGTTGGTTCCATGAAGCAGTCCAAGATGTGGACACTGTCATTATCTCCGAAAAGCACTGGTAGCCTTTGTTTTCCTAGAGAACCAACACTACGGGTGGACAGAAGTTTGTAGAAACTAGTCACAGAAGATACCAAAGATCTGTCTTTTTTAAAAGAAAAAATTAAAAAAAGGGCGGCGGCAGGTTGGTAGAGCCATTATATGAAGGCGGTAGCCTTGGCGGGTCATGCTGCTTCATCAAGTGAAGGGGTAGGATAGACTGACACAATTTTGAGCATGATTTTTCTTTTTCTTTTTGCCGTGCGGTGCCATAATATGTTTTCTCCAGCGGATACATGGCCGGGTGTCAGAGAGTCGTATGATTTTTAAATGAAAAAGGTTGCCTGAGGAAGGCGAAGTTTTGCAGAAATTTGTGCGACACTGAACTGTCATGGTGTTTTAGTCTTTCTGGAAGCAAGCTATCGAAGCTATAAATGCTATAACGCAGATGTTACGTCGAAAAGAAACGCGCTAAAATGCAATGAAAAGCTTGACCTGAAGAAGGGGTGAGCTGTGAGCCCGGGCCATCGTTATGGGTTGCACAAGGTTTACGTCCGTGGGCGCTGGGATCACCCCAAATCCGTGCAACCGTACTGCTTTGTTGTGCCGCGTGACATTTTGAACACATACAAGAAAGAAACGAAAAAAAAAAACGCATGACGCCTAAACACACTCAGCGTAAAATGAAATCGTGCAAAACAGGATGATGTCTTTGAGAAAAGAAGGGGTGTGGTATTTTTTATGTCGCAATCGGATTGAACTGAGAGAAGGGAGACAGGGCAGGCGGGTGCTGGTGGTGCTAAGGGTACCCTTGTTTTTCTTGCGTCCATTTTTGAGGGGAATAAAGGAAGGTTAGAGTCAAGCAGGCCATGTGGTCTGCAAGGCAGCCATGTGTTTTATAATACCACTTATACACGGAGCAGGGACAAGGAAGGTTTTGGCTGACAGAAACATATAAAAGACAAACTTTTTTTTTAGTCTGAATCCCCACGACCTTCTTCTTCACTACATAGTCAGTCTCTTTTGATACGCACATTGCTTTTTGCAATTTCCTCTCGCACACACACAGACTCTCACACTCTGGTCCTTATCACTCTTATCACTCTTATCACTCCTCAACATAATAATGGAACACGCTCTGCCTACTACCTGGTCCCCTCTGCAAGATCCGACCACGCACTGCGAGCAGATGAACTGTGACGAGTGCTGCTCGATGGATGATGCTTCGTCAGAGACATCTTCGGAGACGTCTTCGGAGACGTCTTCACTCTCGAGTGAGCACCTCTACACCTTTTCGGAGCTCACGGCCTACCATGTCCAGGATTGCGTCAAGTCTAACCCAAGCCAGATGATTCGGATTGATATCCAGGGCGACACCGTCGAGCTACCTGTCTATGCTCTGCGCAGACGCAATGCGCTCGCACCCGACTGGCTGGGCGCCCACTAGCCGTTTCAATCATTTTTTTTCTTTTTCCAAAATTACCACCATCACCACCTCACTTTTATCTTCCTTTCTGTCTACTTTGCTGTCCTCTCTCTCTCTCCCCCCTCTAGAAAAAAAAGTCTCTAGCTTAGCATGCTTGTATATACCTCTCTGTACATATCACTTTCGAATTCATTGAAACATGATCCATTTTTTTTTTTGCAAGAAAAGAGAGTTCGGATGGATGTGGGAAACTCTAATGTGATTGGCTGGTATAAGATATACCGTTTTTTTTTCTTCCTTTTTTTTTGCAGGAGCTTCCTACACGCGCGTGCGTGCGCCAGAGAAAAAAAAGAGTATGCGAGTCGGGGCGCGGGCGGGCAGAGTTGTCCTCTTTGTCTTTTAGCATGTCAAAAAGTCCCAAGATTGACTTTCGATGGCCTTCGTCCCTCCTTCCTCCTCCTCCTCCTCCTCATGCTGAAGAGTAAGCTTGCCTCACAATAAGAACTTTTTTGCTATTGTGATCCTCACCATCGATCCATTTCTCTATTTCTTTGCTTCTTCGTTCTTGTGTTCTTTACCTTTCTTCTTTTCTACTTTGGGACCTTCGTTTTGTTGTCTTGCTTTAGCCGCAAAGATGCTCCACACGATTCGACTCCCCCTTCCTTCTCACCATCCTTCCAGGTAAGCATCTTTTATACTAAACTGGAACGCCATAATTTATTTTTCCATTGTCATTCCATCAGCTTTTCCAACATGGTACGACGTCTCCTATCTTGACTTCCAAAGCCCCTGCCTCGCCAAAGTCACCACAACCACCTCGAATCTCGTCCCAATTCCTCGATGCCAAGGCACCCACTTTTGTGCCAAAG
This sequence comes from Syncephalastrum contaminatum, assembly GCA_013461545.1. NCBI lineage: Eukaryota > Fungi > Mucoromycota > Mucoromycetes > Mucorales > Syncephalastraceae > Syncephalastrum > Syncephalastrum contaminatum. Next base: position 165,327 of record VAFG01000345.1, on the reverse strand, counting down.
ACCACATCCTTCGATCCTTTCAGGCCTCTCGACATGGGCAACAACGATGACGAGGAGGACGAGTTGAGTGGTCACTTGCTCAGTACCCAGCTGCTCGACGACTTTGATGCAGAGCCGCTTCAACAGAACGAGCAGCCACAGCCACCACCGCAACAGCAACAATCACCACCTGCTGTATCGAATCCATTGCCACAGTCTTACCCGTGGTCACCTCTCAGCAATTCAGGTCAACCCAACACGTGGTACAACTCACCCCAACCGCCCGTCGCGTCGTCTGTCAAGAGCATATGGGACAACATACCCAAGCACCAGGAAAGCCCTATTATGCATGAAGCGGCCTGGGAGCGTTTCGAGCCCTACTCGCGAGAGGACGAAAAAGAATTCGATCCCACCTTGCAATACTATCACGGCGCGCTCCTCGACAATGATACGATCCAGGACATGAACAAACTGTCCTTGTCTGTGACAAACCCCTCCGTGGAGGAGTCTCAGGCCGACAACGTGGACGAGGACATGTCGGCACTTCAGATGCTCGAGTCCATCTTCACCGATCTGAGCGAGGCGGAGCTCACCCAAGTCTTGGAAGCCAACGATTATGACATGGACCGTGCGACCGAGGTCCTCTTTGCCAAAAAGAACAAGGACCAAGAGCCGCAGGAACCGACTGCGATCGTGTGCAAGACACCGCCTCCGACACACGAGCCACGAAAACGGCAAGTGTGCCGCCATTTTCTGGCGGGCGAATGTTACCGCAAGGACTGCTGGTTTGCGCATGATTTGCAGATCAAAGTATGCAAGTTTTGGTAAGTTTGTTTCTTCCTCCACTGTTTGTGTTGTATCTAAACTCACCCGCCTTCAGGCTGCAAGGATCTTGCCTTAAAGGCGACTACTGCGAATTCTCGCACAACATTGACGTCCAGGAGGTGGCCTCCAAGATCCATATCCAGACCCCCACCAAGAAGGAGCCCATTCGCTTCGATGAACATGAATACCCCGGCCTCCAGAGCCGACATACCCCTTCCTCATCCTTTACCACGCATTCCCCTCCACCACCCGCTTCAGAAGAATTCCCTTCACTCGCCACCGCTGCCGCAACCAAGAAGCAACAGCAACCCCCCGCGAAACCCGTATTCAACTTCGCCGAGATTGCCAAGCGGAAAGGCCCGCCCCAGGACAACAGGAAAAGTGACGGCAAGAGGAAGACACAGACGGACTGGCAGGTCATGGAACGCCTCCGGCGGCCGGTCCGGATCCCTTGGCTCGAGACGGGCAACGCGCTCAACTCTAATTATCTCAAGCAGGTAAGGATCAAAAACAAAGAAAGTTCAATGCTCTTTGTTCTTGGGGTGTGTGTGTGTGTGCGTGTGTGTGTATGTGTGTGTGTGTGTGTGTGTTATTCGCCAATGAGTGGGTGAGCAATGGGTAACTTAACTTTTTTCTTCTCGTAGCGTGCACAAGCCATCGAATATGGCATGCTGCGTAACCGGTTCTTTAGCCGTGCGACGGCGTACTACCTTCAAGGAGATGGTGCAAAAGCCAAAGCGTATTCGAACGAAGCAAAGTATTATAACCGACTGATGCAGCAGATGCACACCGAAGCGAGTCAGCGGATCTTTGAGGAGCGGAATCAGAACGAGGCGTTTGTAGATCTCCACGGTCTCCATGTGGACGAAGCCCTCGATATCCTGCATGAGCGACTCGAGAAGCTCAAGGGCTACGGCGGCATTGTGTATGTTGTGACCGGGACCGGTCACCATTCGGGAGCACAGAGCAAAAAAGGAAGTAAGCTCAAGCCGAGCGTAGAAGCTTACCTGCGGCACGAGAACTTTCGATTTGCCGAAACAAGCATCGAGGGTGATAACAAGGGCGGCATTTTCGCCATCGATACTGGCCGTTCCACATCATGACACGCACTCGCTCACATACATACACACTCTTCTGCACATGGCAAACATAAAAAGAATAAAAAACAAAACAAAACGAAAAGTGAGTGCCTTTCAAAGTACGAGGGTGAGCGGAAGCAGGAGAAGAGTTCGAAGGGTGACATGCTCTCATGTATGCAAGTATGTATGCATGTGGACGTTCCCTTGCTTGGCGGAATCCTTATTGCGATGGTGATCGTACTATGTACGTATAGACGCAGTAGATGAAGCAAAGAAAGTAAGTATAAGCAAGAAACTAAAGGAGACGAACAAAGAAAACTGCATCACATGGCATGTCCTATTAGCGGATTGAAATATACACACAGATGTACCTCTATTTGCATATGACGATGACGGTGCTATATCATAGTAGGCTAACGAAGCAGTCTTTCAAGGAGCGCCCAACGCAGGGTTCTTCCTTTTCCAAAATATCAAAGCACCAAGCACATATACACACATACACACATACACACATACATACACACATACACACACACATACACACACACATACACACACACATACACACACACATACATACATACATAGGGCATATATTTGTGCGAGCATGGTGTGCTCAGCAGGTGATCAATCCGACCTCCCTTTATTTTCCCCAGCCGGCGCGGGTGCCAAATCGGGTATGAAGCCGGGGGGAAGACAGCAAGGTGGCAACCTGTTCATGCTGTACACAGGGATAAACAAACACACGCCCATACGTACACATCATTTTCACATAAAGTAATCCCATACACCATTTACATACACACACACACTTGCAACACATTTTATAGCGCCCCATTACATACGTAACACACATAGGATGCACACATCGTATTAGAGTACTTTAATCGGATGATTATGATTCTAAATGACTTCTTTATTGATTAGGACTCCATCTCACGGTCAAGGTAGGCGCGCAGCTGGGCGGTTCTGCAGACGTCGAGCGGGGCTTGCCCATCCTTATTGAGCTGATCGGGATTGGCACCGCGCTGCAGCAAGAGCAGGGCAGTATCTCCGTGACCTTCCTCGCATGCCAGGTGCAGCGGCGTATTACCCTCATCATCCTTGGGATTGATGCGGCATTTAGCATCCAATAAAGCCCTGGCCACCGCGGTGTGACCCAGGCTAGCGGCACGATGCAGTGGCGTCTGCTTAATCTTGTTGACTGGATTGACGTCGAGCTTGTCACTTTGGAGGAGGCGCCGCACGATCTGCAAATGGGCCGTAAAAAATAACAATAATAATAAAAGAAAATGACATTATTATGTAAAGTTTAAGGTTATTTTCTTTATTACTACGGCTTATCATGAAAGTTTACCTCAATTCTATTCTTTGACGCCGCATAATGTCTTTTAAAGTTCATGCAATACGTGTGTGAGTTCAGGATTTGCTGTTTTGTTATTTCCTCAGACGACTCACAAGGCAGTCTGGCCACTTTCATTCTCCACTGCGGCATTGGCACCCTGCTTCAATAACGCCTCGACTGCATCCAGGTGGCCTGCGGAAGCTTTTCTCGCAGAGGGTGTTAAATGTAATGTATACATGGCATGTTTCCTGTTTGTCATATTGTAACACTTTTTCTCGTTTCCCCTTGCCCTTGTTACCTGCAATCATGAGAGGAGACCAGCCAGACTAAAATCAGTGGGCATATGTAGACATATGTAGCTCGTTATGTGACATGGCCTTGTGATAGGAGTAACCCCCAATAACGCTTTACCTCGTCAAGGGCGTCGATGGGCACATTAAGGGTGAGGAGGTAATTGACAATGTTGGCATGACCCCCGGACGCCGCCCAATGCAGCGGGGTGCGATGATCGTCATCGCGACTGGTGGCTGCGGACGCGTCCTTGTCAATCAGCTGCTGCACAATAAAAAGTTTGCCTTCATAGGCTGCGGTGAATATAGTCAGCATAAGGGCGACGTATGCGTGCGTGTGAGTGAGCAATAAAAAGTGGAAAAATGGAAAGAGAAAACTTGATGATCGGAGCCACGCGGCCGGGAGGCAGACCGTGTGTGTGTATGTGTGCAAGCGTGTATGTCAGTGTATGCTATTGCTTTCGGAGACGAAATAATTTTGAATCATATTTGTAAAGTGTCATTTTGTGACACGAACTTTTGGATGTTTATGCAAGGAAACAGGTTTCATGTACATCAGAACGATAAAAGGGGGGTTGTTAAGAAGGGATGATAGGCTAGTTTACAGTATGAGAGAAAGCGAAAAGAGCAAAATAAAGAAAAAGAGACGGGGGATGCATGAGTCAAACAAATATGGTATCCTGGTTAATTTTGTTGCTGCTGCTGCTGCTGCTGCTGCTGCTGCTGCTGCTGTTGTTGATGAAGCAAGAGCGCCAATAAGGTGTCGTTGTCAAAGTCAACGTCTTTCATGATGGGGATGTATGGCAGGTCAGTCGGAGAGGAGGGCGGCGGGGGAGGCGAGAGGGAGACTTCGACAAAGTCAAGGCCTGCAAAGAGATCGGTAATTTCATCTGAGGTTTCGGAAGCGGTGGTGGTAGGTGAGCCCAAGTCCGGCAGTGTTTCGTCCCAGTCGTCAAACGCAGCACTTAATGCCGGCGCTGGTGGCTGTGTTGACTCGCTGTCGTGGGTTGGGTATTCGAAAGGCTCGAGGAGTAGTAGGTGATCATTAGCCATGCTGGCAGAGTATATGATATGTATAGAGAGGAGGGAAGAAGTAAGGACAAGAAAGAAGAGGATTGTTGGATTTATGTACAGATGCTTTGGA
>VAFG01000345.1:121021-159352 GCA_013461545.1 Syncephalastrum contaminatum | reverse complement strand
AAAAAAAAAAAAAAAAAAAAAAAAGAACGAAATTGAAGCGGTTGGTCCGCCCTGAAACTACCCACTGGGCGCCATTTGATCATCGTGCACCTAGCACCACGATGTGCGAGATCCGGTCTCCGCCTGCTTACTTTTTTTGTTGATTGCCTTTTTTCTTTTCGGGCGGATGAACTGGACGCCGACAGACCCGAACAGCAGATGATCAGGACCCCTTCGCAGCACCCGGGACACACACCACGCAGTTCACACCACGAGCCAATAACCGAAACCCAATCTGGGATTTCCCTTTCCTACTTTCATTTCCATTCATTCTACCTTACCTTTCTCTCCCTCTAATTACGTAAGTGCTCATTCATCCGCCCTTCCATTCATCCATCCATCCATCCATCTATCTATCTATCTATCTTATCCAAACAATCCATTCACATCCACCCTTTCCGTAAATAGATAATATATACACATCATGAAGGACATTGTCAAGAACGACGAGCTGATTATTCCCGAGGGCGTCAAAGTCGTCATCAACTCGCGTATCATCACCGTCACCGGCCCGCGTGGCACCCTCACCAAGAACCTGCGTCACCTCAACATTGAAATCAAGCGCGTTCAGGACAAACTCATCTTCACCGTCTTCCACGGCGTGCGCAAGCATGTCGCTGCTATCCGCACCGTCCGTTCCCTCATCCACAACATGATTGTCGGCGTCACCAAAGGCTACCAGTACAAGATGCGCTACGTTTACGCCCATTTCCCCATCAATGTCATTATTAATGGAAACGGCGATGCAGTCGAGATCCGCAACTTCCTCGGCCAGAAGGTCGTGTTCCACGTCAAGATGCGCGAGGGTGTGACCTGCGAAGCCTCCAAGTCCCAGAAGGATGAGTTGCTCATTACCGGTAACGACCTCGAGGCCGTTTCTCAGTCAGGTAAGGAAACACTGGCATTATCAAACGCTTTTTATGCTGACTCCCTATTTTAATAGCTGCTGATGTCCAACAAACCTGCCGCGTCAAGAACAAGGATATCCGAAAGTTCCTGGATGGTATCTACGTCTCTGAGCGCAATGTGCTTGAAGAGTAGATCCGGAACTTCTTCGTTTATCCTTGTTTCAAACCGTGCAGGCCACCGATAATAAAGATACACACCGTTCCGGGATAGGCGGCAAGTAGTCATCCCACCCTGTTTCTGTTCTGAGATGTATGCCATGTTCGACCCTTCTTGTTTCCATCTTTGAAAACCACCATGACATGTTTGACCTTCCGCATGAATGGATCCATAGAAAATAGGAAAATAGGACGATCCCATATGAGTCTGTGCTCCATGTAGAAAGTAGGAAAAAAGGCACTGCACCTTTACATATTGCGTCATTGACAATAAAACGAAATCTACTCATGTTTCACATTTATATTGCTGGATACCCCACAGTGTATGTATGGAAAATAGAAAAACTCGTCCCAGTTATTATGATATGAAAAGGAAAAAAGGCGATACATTACAATCGAGGAAAGAAAAGGAAAAATAAGAGGAGGGCAAGTACATATGAGATAGGAAGTTGACCAAAAAGTTAGGAGGAAGGGAAAGGGAATTAGAATATGAAGATGCTGAGGGGTTGTGCTTGCTTTGCTTTGCGTGAGTATTGCGTGAGTCGTTGTGCGTGCTTGATGGTTTGCTTGCGGTGTGGGGTTGTGTGTGTTGTTTGGGTGAGTATAATGTCTTGTGTGCGTGTAATAGTGGGGAATGCATTGGACACAAACATCATCTAGTGCTTGCGCTTGCCAAATTTGAAAGTGCCAAGGAGTTTCTTTGTCGTGCCATGAAGACCACCCGAATGCCGCGAGTCGCCATCGTAGAACGCATCGTCGTCTTCTCCCCGGAAGCTGCGCGGATAGCGCGAGACGGGCGGCGGATACACATAGTCATGGTGGCCCGGCAAGGACGGTGGCCGCGACGTTGTGTTGGGACTCGACAGATTCGAGTTGGATCCGCTGCTGAACATGCTGTTACCTGACGGCACGGTCCCGGGCACGTCCAGGTCACCTCGCATGTTCAAGCCTTGCATGGCGCCGTTCAGCCCTGGGATGCCTCGCTCGAGCGTCTCAAATGCAGAGGTAAAGGTGAAGACACGGTCGCGGATATGCACCTCAATCTTAATTTCGGTCTGACCAAAGAACATTTTGATGCTCATAAAGATGGGCTCGCCCTTTTGCACGCCGTTGAACTTGGGCATCTTGATCGGGAACCGTGCGACCTTGAAGACTTGCGGATGGGTCGTCAGGCGTGGCACAGGCCCATCGCCATCATAGGCAAACAGATCTAAGACGTATAAAGTCAAAACCCAACCCTGCTTTTCTGGATAGCTCTTTCTTTTTTTCCTTACCTGTATCGGTATCGTTCGGGTACGCAATCATAAAGTTCTTGGATACACACTCATCCACCTTGACACGCTGGCCCTTTTGCACATAGGTACTGAAGCGCTGCTTGCAGAACAGACGGCCGTCATCGCCCTTGATGCACTGCTCGCTCGGATCGAGGACAGAGTCAAAAACCATGCGGGTCTCGACGCCGTACGTGCGACGGGACACACGCTCGGTGACCATCAAGGGGTTCAGGCCAAAGTAGACCGCACCGCGCACCACCGCCAACTCACCACGCGGGGGCACACCAATAAACCCGACGCGCTGCTGGAACTCGTCAATGACTCGACGACGCAAATACTCGGACTGGCCGAAACCGCCGACCAAAAAGATGGCGTCCAGCATGACGTGCGACTGACGGACCTGCTCGTCAATCAGGTCGAGGACTTTTTGGACGACGGGCTCAAAGACATGCTGGCAGAGATCCTCAGCCGGGATGCGCAGATTGCCATCTTCAATCCCCGCCGCCGGATCGTCTTGGCTGGCTAAGCCCAAAGTAGCAGGAAGACGGAGAAACTGCTCTTCGTCTCCCTCAAACTGGGGCTACAGAATAGGGGTGCAGAAGATGTGTGAGGAGGCATGCCGAGGACGAAATTTTGAAGGAAAAAAAAAAAAGAAAAAGAAGAAATCGAGGGACACAAGAATAATACTTACTTTGATAGCCTCGACAAAATGCTCCATCATGGATTCCATGGCGGTATCACTGATACGGCCCAGGCCGTAAAAGCGATTCTTGAGGTACTCGCGCATGCGAGCATCCAAAAAGGTCGAACCGCACGAGTCGCCCTGACCCTTGGTGACTTCTCTGAGCGAGCGCTTCGAGCCCGAGTCATCGATTTCAAAGACGATCAGATCGACGGTACCACCACCCGCATCGCAAATCATGAACCGCTGGTTATGACCGAGGTTGAACTGCTCGCACTTTTTCTCGCAGTAGAGTGCAGCGGCTTCGGGCTCACTGATGAGCATCAGACGGTCGGGGTGGTCCCAGCGGTTGATGATACCGGCCCGAATGGCAGCCTCACGCATGGTGGCCTTGGCCTGGTCGCTCCACATGGCAGGCACGGTAAGGCAGTACCTGAATTTGGACTGGTCATAGTTGGAGGCAAAGCTGCGCTGGAGCTCTGCGCAGATATGGGCGTGGAAGGCTTCGAGGTAGTGTGCGATGGTGTCGAGGGCGGTGAGACCGTTCGGGAGGGGAGGTAGATCCAGATTCTCGTCGAGATGCAGCTTGAAGCGTGACAGGAGGTGGTCGTTGCCTCGTCGTGATGCCATCCGTCGTGCTTCTTGACCCCAAGCGGCTAGCTTGGTCGATCCCTGAGGGTAGAGCGAGATCGTAGGCGTCTTTGGATACGGGTTCGTCTGTCGTGGCCTATCCAATCCTTTATTATTCAGGAACACCGCCAAGAATAATTGCGTCTGTTTCTTTTTTTACCATCGAATGATATCAAAGATCTCTTCGCTATTGTCACGCGTAAATGCATAGCAGCACCCGGAGAAGGTCGTGCCAAAATCTGGTTTGGTTTAACAGCGAGTTGACAATCGAGATCAATCCACATTACCAATGCCAATCACATAGGAGTAGTCCGATATATCGAACGTCGGTGAGTCAAACGACATTCTGGTGTTGGTGTCAAACAATAGGTAGAGAGAAAAGTGTGGGGAAACAAAAGAAGGAAAGGAAAAAAGAGACGAAAAGGAAAAGAGAAGGAAAAGAGAGAGAAAGAGAAAGTGCCAAAAGTGAATATATAGCACACTTTAGAAAACACGTTGAAAAGGGCCCTTTCCCGGCTCTCTTTTAGGAGGCAAGTGCTTCGCCGTCTATATTTGGAAGCGTTGCACAACCGCCAAATGGGTCCACCCCCGAATCGCTTTCTCTCTTTCATATATTACGCTATATCACTGGGTGGCTTGTTTCTCTCGTTTTGTCATGCACACCTCATTCAGACGTGCCTACCACCGTGCCCGTCCTACACGGCGCATGCGCCCTCTGCGCAACCCTCTTCCCAAAAGACCTGCACCTGTCTTGGATCCTCTCGACCCTTCAGGCCACACAAAGTAAATTCGAAAAGATCCGACTTACTCGATCTCCGTTTATATTGACCCCCGCACCCCCAAATAACTTCTTTGGACGCGATCCCGCATAGATTACCGTCGGTGGAATCCATCCTCGCCAAGCAGCAAGTAAAAGAATCCTCTGAGGAACCGATCGAACGTGGATCGCCCGAAGCACGCTATGGTCGCAAATATATCGGCAGTGTTTCCCTCCCGCAGCCTCTCATTCAAGGCACAGAGTCCTTAATTGAAGGTGCGTATCATATCATGCATTACCATGGATACCAAGTCTCATCCTATGTTTCTAGCATGTGAGGATAAAAAGCTGATTCGGACGGACGCGCTGCGGATATACGAGTCCTTCAGATCGACAGCCAAAGCAGAAGCGGAGCCTGTCGAGAGTAACAAAACAGGCAACAAGAAGAAGAACAAAGCGTCCAAAAAAGACAACACCACAGACAAGATGGAACCCCACGCGCTGTCGTATGGCCCTCGCGAGTCATTGGCATATGTGGCAGGTGCGATGCCATCCACCTATGCTGCAGTGACCAACGTGCTAAATGAGCTGGCCAAGCGGCTCTCCAATTTTAGTCCCAAAACTATGCTCGATTTTGGAACGGGCCCAGGGACCGCCATCTGGTAAAAAACAAAAAACCTGAAAGGGATTTTCCTTAACCCAAGTGTGTATGCATGTAGGGCAGCGCGCAGTGCGTATTCAGGCATCGAGTCCTTTGCGGGTGTCGATCTCTCCGAAGACATGCTCAACGTGGCCGAGCACCTTGAAAAAACGTTCGACAGCCCTCGCGTGGAGTGGAAGCGGTATCTGGCCGTCGATCCCAACGTAATTTGACGTTTATTATTGCATCCTCCATTTTCTCACATTACACATACTTTAGGCTCCGAAAACCGACCTCGTCGTCAGTGCTTTCACGCTGGGCGAGTTACCTTCGGTTGCGTTGCAGACCTCGGTCGTCAAACAAGTGTGGGACCAGACAGGCGATATCCTTGTCTTGATTGACCGTGGCACCCCGGTGGGCTTTGCCAATATCGCCCGCGCTCGCCAGACCATCCTGGACATGGAAGCAGAAGGCGGCGCACACGTCGTGGCGCCCGTAAGTCTATCACACCAAGAAAAGAAAATCTTGCTTACTGACGTTTTGTCCATCAGTGCTCACATGACGCGATGTGTCCCCTGCTGTACTCGGAGAAGGCCAATCCAAACAAGTTCTGGTGCCACTTTTCACAGCGTGTGCAACGTCCGCCTTTCTTGGTATGTCTAAACATAACCAGCAGATCATGACGTTGTGTTAATTTTTACTTTTTTATTTTTATTTTTAGATGAAAACAAAACATGCCAAGTCAAATCTCGAAGACGCCAAGTACGCCTACGTTGTACTTCGACGCGGACCACGCCCCACGGCGACGATGACACCAACTGCGTCGATGGAACAGCAGTCGTATGACTGGCCACGTCTGATCCAGCCTCCAATCAAAAATCAGGGACATACCATCATGGACGTGTGTGCCAAAGAAGGCAAGTGTCATGCAAACGAAGGACAAAGGGGTGCTTTTATTGACACACTTTCTTGTTCTTTCGCAATAGGGGAAATTCAGAGAATGACAATCCCAAAATCACAAGGCAAGGTGCCCTATCGAGACGCTCGCAAAGCAATGTGGGGTGATCTCTTTCCGCATCCTTCCAAAAACAAGGTGATCACCCGGGTCCCGCGCGCACAAACGACACCCGACGGTGGTCATAATGCCTCCTCCTAACTGTTCAAAAGAAAAAGAAGTACCCCGCCATTTGTATATACATCTCAGCATGCCATTTATCTCCAAAAAGATTTTCATCTCCTTTATCAACATGCATAAAAGACAATAGGATACAATTTATCGTGAATGGTTATGATGGTGTCGCTGATGATAATGATAATGCCGGGGCGGGCAGGGGTTACAATGGACCTGCTTGGCAAAAGACAATATAAGTGTCGTGTGAATGATCAAACAGACTCATCTAGATTATCCACATGCACCTCCTTTGGCTGGATTTCGTTCATCATTTTAGTCTGCCGGATGCAAAGGACATCCAAATCACGATTAATCAGGAGTCCTAAAGGAAACAAAAAGAAGGTGGCCAATTTAGCTTTTACAAAGATGCAGAGCTTGCAGGTGGTAAACATTATTTTACAAATGCAACAAAACCCTAATAAGCTTTATTCGATGTCGGCAAACCGAAACATGCAGCGGCATGGTCGGCTTTGCGTCATGTAAGCCTCTTTTTCTTCGGTTTTTTGTTTTGTTTTACCTCTGCCATATGGCCTCCGCGTGGTTCGGCGCAGGCGGAGCCATACTACCCTTACAGATGCGTGTCGGATCAATCTGGTCGCTTCTGAAATGCGACTTTATTTAGGCAAAGCCTGTCATCTGTGAAAAGTCGGGGTGCAATAGAATGATGATTTCCATATATACACGAAAATGTATGGTGTTGTCACAAGACAACGCACGTCCAGCCTCCATCCACGCATAGAGCTAGAAAATAAGCTACATTGCAAGCAGAATGTTACATACTATGTACTCTAATTTTAAACGCACCTCTACGTACATATCGTTCCGCACATAATATTAGTACACATCGATAGTAATATGTCCATCTACGTACGGAACTATGTAATAAGATTCTTCCTTCATTTCAAGTCTAAGGTCACAAACGTCGTCTCGGGAGAAAGTCATTTCAAGCTCTATATCAAACCATCATTATAGATTACTATTATCGATATCTGCGCCATGCGTATCTGCAACGACCACGTGAGTTTAACAGAAGCGGGTCTATTTCATGTAAGCCAGCATTTACATGTAGTATGAACTATCGAGAACAATATAATAACACTATCGTGTCTCCATATACAGGTAAGATATTACCGGATACATATATACAAAAGGTAACAAGTACTATAATTGGCAATAAAGGGAGCGAGCCATGTCCTCGATAGCTTAAAAAATGATATAAGCTCTAGCAGTACAGGGACCTTTTTAAAGGATCGAAGATCCTGGCTGCACAGATAGGGATTGTGGTGATCCTTTAACAGACAGTCAGTACGATACCTTATATGTTGCGTTTATGCCTTTGCCTTTGGTGCTACATCAGAGTGGAGGAATATAAATATAGAATCGCTGGCATGCTGTGCCACCAAAGATGCATGAACTCGACCATATTATATAGCCTGCAGATCTGACTGACTTGTCTGTTTTTCGAAAATTGGGAGAGAATATTAGTTTAACGCCTAATAGAGTCTTGCAGCTTATAACTATTAAGAAGTTATTGGTTTAAAAAGTCATAGACACCGCGTCAGCGGATAAAGAAAGATCGTGCAAGAGAATGATCTAAATGTCCAGGAACGCCTAATTGAAAGAGTACACATAACATGACACGCTCGCTCGCTGAAATGCATCAGCGCGTGTCAGCCTGTCGTTGTTAATGGTCATATCTATACAGTGATCTAGCAAAAACTAATATAGCCCCTGATCTAAATGAAAAGTGATGAAGGCTTTACTCGACCTGATACTGTCTAGACACGAGTGTCTGGAAAGGACAGGTCGCGAGTGACGATATCGGCCACGAAACTATTTCAAGTGATCTCGCCAAAATTAGGTGGTTTGCCGCTGCTAGAGCGCAAAGGCAGCTTCAGAAGATGCTTTTTCTGGAGATTTCATTAATGTTTAGTATAATACATGGATGCTGCACGTAATTTGCAGCTAGATACCGCAAGAAATAAAACGAGGGGGTGAGATACGTACTATGTCGCATGCTCCAGAGTTGAAACCACATTATTGTTTTATAAGGTGTCATAGACGTTGATTATATTCTTGTCCTTATATTGTCAAGGGCAACATGCTACATGATTATAAAAAGGTACATGGAAAACGGAAGAGAGGGGGGAGAAAATAGCAGTGAGTGAGTCGGATGGGATAGGGACAATTCTCTATATGATATCAGAAGCGCGCACATTGAATATACTCTCCGTGCGGGCTACCATGTCGTTTGCTTCCTTGGCGCTCGTATATGACATGTTAAAGTCGTTGTTGATGCTCATCTTCAGAGTCGCTCAAGAATGTGTCGTCAAAGTCACGTGAGGTGTATTCAGTTGAAGCTTCTCGGTGTCCAAGGTCGCTAAAATCAACGCGCGCAGATCGTGCATTCATGGAATGTTTGTTTCTATAAAGAAAGTAGAGTTCGTATCAAAAGTAGAGACGTAATCGCATAAACTTACTTGCGCACCATCATGAAAAGACGGAAGACTTGAATGCAGTTTCGAATGACAAGCAAGATGGTATCAAATATGGCCTCACTGCGCTCACTAGCTGAGCAACCAGAGGCAAGCACGATGAGAGTAATAGCACACATAGCCACAAGCACGGTATCGATGATGTTCCATACCGATCGCCAATAGGCCTAAAACTTGATGAGCTTTTAATTGACTATTTTCAGTTAAACAAACCCGCTGCAGTGCCAGTAAGCGAATGGATACTTCGATGATCATGGCAAAGTTGATGATGGATTCGAATATGATAAAGAGAGTAGTGGGGCTGATTGGGCCAGAGTTAAGATAGAAGGTACTTTGACTTATCATGCTTACCATGTTTCTCGCAGGGACTAGAAGAAAGAATGTTAGCCTGAGTAATAGTTACAACTAGACCAACTCACCAAGATGATGGAGATTAAACTAAGGAGGGCGAGACTGACGTAGAGGCCAATATAGAATTGGGAGTACATGAAGCGGTTGGCCATGCCTTGCACCATTTCAGACCGCGTGAGGCTGTGCTGTGTACGTGTTCGACTGTAATAGTATGTATCAGTTTAACCATATCCTATTCATAGTAGTAACACGTACCTTCCTCCTTCTGGAATGTCATCAATGAGCATGTGCGTGCGATCGTCCACATCGTCTTCGTTCATTGCGTGAAAAGACAAAGGCCGTTGTTTCGAAAGCGGAGTTACACTGATCCTCCTCTCCAGCTGGCTCGCGGTCAGCATCCTTCTTTTCTTCTATAATTCTATGATGATAAACACAAAGGGTATGTCTTATATTCTATATAATGTGTGTATGTTTAGGTCTCTGAAGCGAAAAGGTGCAGGTACTCAGGAGAAGCGCAATGCATGCCCAAATAACATCCATGGTGCGTACGCTACACCGCGTAAACCTAAAATCCCTTAATATATAGAATTTCACAAACAGCGAAAGCAAGCCCCGGTATTATAAGGAAACAAACATGGGAGGTATTCTTTTTATTCACATGATATGAGCAGTGGAATATGCGAGAAATGGATGTGAAAATGTGGATTGGATCAGAAATGGAATAGAAGTGTGATAGATGAGAGAAATTTATGCAGTGGAGGTGTAGTAGTTGGCGCGCATGAACTCAAAGAAAGCAAAGTGGTCAGGGTGCGCACCGTACTTGTAGACAAACTGGGATGCGAGGTAAGCGCCAAAGATGGCCTTGACGTAGTTCTCTGGCACACGTTGCAGAAGGGTGTCGAGACCGAGCTTGTCGAGCAGAAGCTTGGGGAACGCCTTTTGGAGGACGGCATGGCGAAGCTGAACATTCTCCCAGAGACCAGTGTGCTGGAGCTGCTCGTTTAGCTGGACAATGGCGGTCGAGAGCTCGTCGGACAGGACCGAGATCGCGACGTTGGACTTTTTGTGCTCGCGCCAGAGCGCGTCAAACTCGACAGCCGCGTTACGCTCGATGATCTGCTGGACCTCCTTTACATACTCCTCGTAAAACTGGGGCACCTTGCCGTCACGAACACACATGTGCTCCTCAAACTCGGCATCGTTGAACGCCAGCGCGGCCAGTACCTCAAGCGAGGATGAGGTGACACCGCCCTTGTTCGCCGATGCGTCCTTGAAAATGACGATGCCCTGGCGCTCGAGACGCAGACGCGCTTCTTGGGTAAAGAACAGATTGGCGCCCTCAACAATGTACTTGAACAAAGGTGTGCCATCCTCGTTGACAAGCTTCTGGACGTTGTAGAGATCGACCGACTCGGGGCGACCACCGCAGGGCACAAACACAGTGGCTGACGCGAGGGGATGGGTGTGGAAGGTGTTGCGGAACTGCAGGCCGTTCTCAACCAGCTCACCGTTGGGCAAGGTCACGTTGTTCTCATCCACCAGCACGCGGAAACCATCCGAGGACAGCTTGCTCAAATCAAAGCTGCTGATCATGCGACGCTCGGTCGCCAAGCGCGTCAGCTCAGTACGGTCAATGCCATGAGGGTCGTACAGGACACCAGCACCGTCCACGATAGCAACAGTCTTGTCCTTGGAAATCTTGATCTCATTCGAGCCCAGATCACCATCCGGACCACCCGTCTGCAGCTTGGTGCACTCTTCTTCCTTGAGGCCAAACACGCGGTAGATACCGAGCACATATTGGTGCACTGAGCGCGTCGTCATTCCGTACAGGTCGTGCGGGATACCACCCAGAGCCTGGGTCTTGCCCGTTGTGAACGCCTTCCAGAAGCTCGCGTTACGCTTGCGTGCGTGCTGCGAGGCCCAGTCCATGAAATCGGCTGTGCCCTCATCGGGGCCAAAGAAGAGAATCTCGGGCTTCTTGACCAGATCCACGAGCGGCTCCTTGATGCCCATGGTGGTACCCGTGATCAGCAAGTCGAGGATGGAATCGACGTACTTCTCAAAAGCGACGAGAGCCTTGTCCTGCTGGTCATTGTCGAGCAAGATTGTGCCCTTCGAACCGCCCTCGGGAATGTCCTTGTTCTTACGCTGCTGGGTCGCGGCGAGAGCATAGTTCTCGTCAAAGAGCGTGCGCAGGTTAATCGAGTAGGCTTCGCGGTTGCGCGAGCGAATGATACGGATGCCACCACGCGCGACATCGCGGAAGCGCAGGTGGAAACCACGGAACTCGGAGCCGACGACGAGGAACATGCCGTGCAGCTTGGTGGGATACTCAATCTCGGGCAAGAAGCTGGGGTCCAGGCGGAAAGAGAGCGCGACCTTGGTGGACTGGTAAAAGTTGGTCTTCAGCACATGGCGGTTGAAGATCAGGAACGACTCGAATACGAGTTGCTCGTGCGCATTGGACGTGACGCTCTGGATCTTCTTGGACAGCTCCTCGTCGGACAGGTTCTCGACCGTCCGCAGGCGCTGGTACGAGATAGTAGGCTGGATGGACGCCTCGCGCTGGTTAACGTAATGGACAGTCGCAAAATTGGCGTAGAGAAGCTTGATCAGGTCGGGGTATTGCTTGATGATGTCGAGAATGTATTCACGCGTGAACGTGTCCTGGCGCAGACGCTTCTTCATCTTGGTCAGCACCTCCTCGTGGATGGGGTTGGCCTTGTCGAGGATATTGGTCAGGCTGAGATACTCCTTGCCGAGGCGGTTCAAAAAGTGCTGGGCAAAGATCCAGCCGACGTAGCCGTATGTGGTTTCCTGGACCGAGAGCTTGTTGGTCTTGAAGTACTGCTGGAGAGGAGTGCTGGGCAGGCAGTACAGGAGCGAGGTCTCCTTCATGACTTGGTAGATCGAGTGCTCGATCGGGACGCCCTTGGCATTGGGCAGTGGGTTCAGGTACAGGCCCATGATGGTAACACCATTGGCAAATTGTTCTAAAACAAACAAATAAAGTTAGACCAAACAAGGCACTCAAAAGACTATCGCTTTCTTTTTTCCTGTTCAACTTACCGACATATTTACGGGTGGAGTAGAGGTTGTAGTAATGGTACAGATCAGACATGGCGGCAAAGAAGCCCTGGGTCGAACGCTGGCGGTAGCCAATGACGAGGCGGCGCTCGCGGGTTCCCTTGACTTCATACATTTCAATCACGGGGCCCGTGCGAATGAGCACGTTACGCATCACGTCCTCGTAGATCTTTTTGGTATAATCCGTCGCCTTCTTCAAAAAGTTTTGATCCGCCACTTGGTTGATGTCGGTCTCCTGTTCTGGGGAGGGCTGGGGGTTGACGAACTGGCACTTGGTGACAAAGTAGCAGCGGAGCTGCGGGGTCATGGCCGAGGCCGTGGTGGGGTTGGAACGGAAGGACTCGACACGGTACGCGTTGCCGCTTTGTGACGCATCCAAGAAACGCTCATCGATTCTATGATGAAGACATGAGCCTCGTTTGCTTTCCTTCACTGTCCTTGTTACTTACCTCTTTTCATATTGGGGACCAGCGACCTGGGAGACACCAGGGCGGGAAGAATGGATATAGACCGAGGACTCCTCGGACTCCTTCTCAAGATTCACGTCCAGAGCACTGTCGTTCTTGCTGAAGGCAAGAATCTTGGCACCATACAGGGACAGAATGTGGTTGGCAATGGTCTCGACAGGTTCGAGAGCAAAGTAAAAGTCATCGATACCCAGGTTGCTATCATATCCAGATGAGCAAATCCACGCCGACGCGTTTGATCAAACACCACTTACCCATAGAACCACTGGACTTCGTTATCCACGAGTTCCTCTGGAAGGAAACCCGACTTCTTGAGGTACTCGCCGACTTGGACCATCTGGTCGCTCTTGCCGGCATAGACGTTGGCGTTGTAGCCACACTCGTCGTCAATGGTGTGCGACTTATCTACGCCGTTCACGTGCGACGGCTGCTCAAGGGTGGCTCCAGTCATGAGAGAAAGAGAAGTGGAAGAAAAGATGTGGAGAAAATTGAATGAAGAAAAGGAACGTCAACGAGGTTGCCTGACGATATTTAAAGGATTTGGCAAAAAAAAAAAAAAAAAGGTGCGTGTATGTTAGGATGCTGTGAGTCAGAGACACAGGAACCATACAAAACACGCTCTCCCCCCCATTTCGTGCCCTCGCTTTCTTTTTTGCCATTTCATCCAATTGTGGTCAAGCGCAGCATGACAGATGTCGCTCTGATTGGTGGAATCGTGGGAACCGTTTGTCACCGCCCTTGCTTTGGGTCGGACGGAGTCTGGCCAAATCCTCTCAACTTGCCCTTTTCCCTCTCTTCGTCTATTTTTACTTTACGAGATTCCGCCCTTGACCCCACACAGGGAACGATTCCGCGGAAACCTAACCCAGCCCCTGAAAAAAAAAGACTATGTCACAGGGCAGGCGTGTTCTTCTTATCAGAGATAGTCTTATGCGTCTGGCTATCTAAAGTGGCAAAAGGAGCAAAGAGCCGAGCATAAATAAAGAAAATTAGTATCACGGAGCCATGTGCGCACCCCTTTTTTGTGTTGGGTTTGCTATTCCATGATCGAAACATCTGTGTGCCATGTCAACAAGAGAACCCACTGGGATTTCATTGTGCGAACACGTCGTTTTACGTGTCCGCGGACCGCGGAAACCAAACCCTTGGCACCCTTTTCCTTTCATTCATTTAGGGAGTAAAACGACGTCCTTGTCGTCATCCATCTATCCGGCTGGGATAGCGGAAAAACCCAACGGCAGTGAAAGCATAATTACCCGACTGACCTGTTCCTTGCATAAGGTTTTCCCCGCCCGTGCGCGCGAGCGCCCACGCATCCGGCAACCCCTTCCTGCTTAATAATTCTTTCTCGGTTCTCTTCGAGGCTTCCGTAGTATTTTACCGCGCAAAAACTTTGTTGCGTGCCTGGCTAAATGAGCCCGTTTTGTTGCCAGCGCGCCAGTGTGCCTGTCTCGGGTCATCTAAATTAGCGCGGCCGGCCCAGCGCATACCTACAAGTGGTAAGTGTGACAGCCCCTGCGTTTGCATGGGTGTGAACAGTCCGTTTTCGTTCGCAAAAGAAACATAACATAACAATCGAAATTTACAAAGCTTGGGGTTGGGGGGGGGGGATGTGCGATTTGCATCCTGTACTCACGTTGGCTGTGGCACGTTCTGCCTACAGTAAACGCAACTTTCCCACGCATTCATTCAATGAGGTCTATCATGATCCCACGCACGCAATCGACACACAACCCAGGAAGAGGGATGATCTCGACTTGCATAAAATTGTAATGCAATCATGATGCACATGAGGGTACCTACTCACAAAAGCAAACTTGACATCTCCCACTTTGCTTGATTTGATGTTTGCATACTAGATATGTCACCCTCACAAGGCATCATTGCTATATCATGTTACCCTAGGTCTGTTGGGCTTCACTTCCTCAGGCCCCACCAGGGACGGCACCTGTTTCGCCTCATCCAGTCAAAATGAAACGCTTGCCTTGTTTGTATAGCATTTAAAACATAAGTGCTCAACAACCGCAATGTATGGACGGCCCTGACTTGTAACACGCGTACCGCATGTATAATATAATCTGGCGTGAAGCTGCTGTTGATAGCCGAACAAAGCATTTCATACATGATATCAGCAGTGAATAGTCTAGCAGAATATACCCCAAGGTTTATAGGTAGTAGTAATTTTACAGATACCGCAAGGGATTGATAATAAAGTATTCAGGTGTCGATTATTAGTTTTATGGAGATGAGCTTAATACCTTTCCTATCATTGGCTGTCTATGCAAAGCGGCGGAAGAGCTGAGTGGCTTTTCCAGGAAATGCCAGATCGTAATTTTTTGCTTGAATTTCCAAGGCACAAGAAAAAAGTCCTTCCTCTATCCTACTTGCCAAACATGTCCGGCATGGAGCTTACCGCCAACTACACTCCCTCCAAGTTTGCCGCTGACAACGATCTTGTCAAGACCGATGTCGTCAACAAGTACAGATCCGCTGGTGACATTGTCAATGGTAATATAATACTTTGACAGCTTATTGAGAAAAAGCTCATTCGGCCATAGTCATTCTGCCCCAGGTGCTGAGCAAGGTCTCCGAGGGTGTCTCGGTCCTCGATCTGTGCCAGTACGGTGACGATCTTATGTTTGCTCAGGTAAAGCGATCTGCCATGTATGCAGAAAGTGTTGCTAACTGACTTTATAGACCCACGCCGTACCCGTCAAGGAGAAGGGCATTGCCTTCCCGACCTGCATCTCGGTCAACGACCTTGTGCAATACATCTCTCCCATGCTCGACTCCGATTACAACCTCAAGGCAGGCGATGTTGTCAAAATGTAATGTGTCTTTATAGCCAGATCTCCAGATCTTTCGGTTTCTAACAACATACACTTGCAGTGAACTTGGCGCGCATCTTGATGGCTATGTTGCCACTGCCGCTCACACCACCGTCGTCAGCACCGATGCGTCCAAGCCGGTCCAGGGCCGTCAGGCCAATGTCGTGTGTGCGACTTATTACGCTCACGAAGCCGCCATGCGCATGCTTAAGCCTGGTGTCAAGGCTTCCGAGGTGACCCGCGTCGTGAACGAGATTGCTGCCTACTACCGCTGCAAGCCTGTTGAAGGTACCTTCTCGTCCAACATGAAGCGCTTTGTCCTTCGTGCCGGTCGTGATATCGAGAACCGCTTCGCGGATGATCTCGTTGTGGAGGAGCTCGAGAAATACGATTTCCAGATCGAAGCCAACCAGGTCTACCAGCTCAACATTGTCCTGTCTACAAGCGAGGATGGAAAGGTATATAATAATTTGGGAGGATTGTCAAAAGGGAGTTGGCGACGTTGACACCATGGACTTAGGTCAAAACTGCAGAACAGAAGCCTACCGTATACCAGAGAGACGTCAACCAATCCTACCAGCTGAAACTCAAGTCGGCCCGTGCCGCCTTTGCCGAGATCAACAAGGACCACACCGTCTTTCCCTTTGCACAGCGGTAAGAAAATTACAAAGATCAAGAGATGATCTTCTTATACTTTATTTAGCTGTCTTTCGACCAACCAAGCCCGTCTCGGTCTTGTCTCCGTGGCCCAGCATGGTCTGGTGAATCCGCTTGTGCCTATGCGTGTGATGCACAAGTCCGATTTCGTTGCTCAGTTCAAGGCCACCGTCCTTGTCGGCGCCGACGGTAATCTGCGCACCACCCTTCCGCTTCCGCTTCCCTATGTGCACTCGCAATACTGCATACCTGAGCAAACTACCGCCGCACAGGTCCTCAACACACCCTTCAACCTCGAGCTGAATGCCGCGCCGGCGATCCAGCTCGCCGAAGCAACCTTTGGTGAGAAGCGCCTCTTGGTAAGTTCTATTTTTCCATTTTAAAAGAAGTGTTGACTTATTTGTTGCAATTCCCTTTAGAACGACGATGTGGAGATGGCATAGATAGAGTTTCATTATTGTTTCTGTAAATATATAACACTGTTATTGCATATGGCATATCATCCAAAAGAAAATCAAACAGTGTGCAAATGATCGGCGATTTTTTAAGTTTGTGCTCTTTCACACTCCCCAACCTACATGTCAGACGGCAAGCAACCGCCTTCTGTGCCGAGCGACGAACCGATCCCATTTTCCAGTCAGGATCATGCACAACCACAGAGTCAGATCCAAGCGCCACCCGTGACGGCTGCAGCAACGCCGCCTTTGAATATGGCGACCCAACAACCACAGCAAGAGGAGGGTAAAGAGGAAGAGAAGCAAAAAGAAGAGACCATCACACATGCAGTGCCCAAGGGAACTTTGCCAGGTGAACAACCGGTTAACCTGCCATTCAGGCCAGTTGTTTCTAGTCCTGCTGTTTCTAGTCCTGCTGTATCACAAACTCATAGTGCGGGTTCGAACACAGCTTCTCCTATTGTTGAATCCCATTTGTCCTCCGGTGTGAGCACTCCGCAAGGCGTCGCCTCACCTCAAGTGCCTAACCCTAATGTCAGCGGCCACCCAACGCAGCAACAACAAAGGCAACAACAGCAACAGCAGCAGCAGCAGCAACAGCAACAGCAGCAGTATGCTCCGCATATGGCAGCCGGGCCTTCTGGTCTTCACGGAAGCACAGGAATCCAGCCCGTTCACGCACCTCCCGCTGTTTCCAGTCCCATCGCGCACCCGCCTACCACTTCCACAACTGGTGCCAGCGGCGGGACAGTACATTTAGGAAGCGGCCCCAGCACGCGCGTCGAGCCAGTGCAGCCCCCTCAGCAGCAGCAGTCATCGCCAATGACCGGTGTCGGCTCTCCACTGGCAGGTGTCAGTTCTCCATACGCTCAACGACACCAAGGCGGCGCACCTTCCCATCAACCAGCAATGCAGAGCAGTGGATATGCTGCTCCCTATCAACAGCAGCAACAGCAAGCCAGACCACCCCAGACCACGGAGAATGCCATGGCGTCCTCTTCGAACGCAGTGGAGCCTTCCGACAGCGGCAGCGACCCGCAGGTGCAGCAGTGGACGAGCGCATTCTGGCGCAATACTGGCCGTTTTCAAAGCACGCTGGGTGACTGGACGGGAGTGGAATCGTGGCGCAACGCGGGTCAGTCGACAGAGCAGTGGGCAGAGCAGAGTTACGCCGATGCGAAGGCGCGTGCCGAGGCAGGTCAGGCCAGCCGCTTGCACGGTGAGTATGAGCGGGTGATGGGAATGCTGGGGACTGCCATGGGCCATGTCGCAGGCGACCCAGAGATGGAGGCTAAGGCACGGCTGCGAGCGCGTCAAGGCCAGGAGGAAATCGATGAAACGCGTCGTTAAAGAAAGAATATATGTAGTTCTAATGGAAGGGGAAAACAAAGATCCGATATTCCTACTCTTTGACCCTCGCTGCGTCTCTTTTTACTTCCCTTCTTTTTCTCCCTGATGAAATTCGCTTGGTACTCTTGATGCACACTCTCAAGGAGCAACCAGTAGAGGGTATATTTTTCATTTTACTTTGATTCACTAAGGCTTTGATAACAGATGCAAGAACGCCAAGTGCCGCGGGGTTTGTGTTATGTGATATGCAGCTCCATGTGATCATACTCCCCTATGCTGATGATTGTCCTTCTTTCCTCCGCTACTATTACTGCTACTACTACTTTGAGGCGCGAGTAATGGTGCGGGAGCAGACGATGTAGTAGCAGGTAAGGCGTGTTGAGCAGGATGGGTGTGTCCAGTGCTGCCATAGTCACCTGGCAAAAGATGACCATGATGTGATGGCACTAAACCTTGTTCGGCTCGCAGCTCGTCACGTCGTCGTAAGAAGAGGTATTCCTCCAGAATCAAATAGTTGCGCCAGTTGGCCTTGAACATGACGTCCAGAATGTCGCCTGCGATCGGTGTCAACCCCAAACTTTCACAGTGCGTGTAAATACAATGTCCCTCCGTCCCGTTTGCTGTTGTGTCACTTACACAAAATCAATGAGCACGTTAATCAGCATCTTGAACATGATATGGCTAGGTAAGTCTGCCTTGCTCGCCATGTTCACAAGGTGCAGCGCCAGAAGCGAGCCGATAGCGTCGCCTATAAATGGTATCAACCCTACTCACCATAAAGAGACACTGTCAGTCATCGTATTCCTTACGTATTGATAACCCCGTTTTCCACGCCCGTCTTACCTACGATGCCATCGAGACCTACGTTAAAGCAGCAGCATTTGAAACCACAGTCGAGATGCCAAGCGCGACTCTTGACCCGTCGCAGAACCTGACGATCGCGCGCGCTCAGAATGATGTCGGCCTGAGGCCGCTTGGACCACCAATGACGTTTGGAAGAAGCGATGGCCTCTTGGGTTGCGGCACGGATTTCTGGATCCGTTTCTGTAACAGAAGGCTTATTTTTTATTTGCTCAGCCGCCTTGCCGAGTATAAGACGCGTTGCATAGGTGGTCATCAAATAGAGTGGGTTGCGCCGCTAAAGGGAAAGGAAAAGAAAAATGGAAAAAAAGGGAGAAAAGGAGATGTGTGAAACACAAACACGGGGATTGCTCAGATTATGCAGATGAAATGAAATTTAATTGGTTGTGGGCCGAGCTTTCTGATATCATCAGTGTCTACGTAGTAACACAAATGACAGGTGCCAAAAAGCATTCTTGCCGTAATCTTCGATTTTCTCTTTTCCTTTCTATTGCTAAAGTACGTATCAAGTTCTATGTCTCTTATTCTCATGTAATGTGTTCTATTACATTGATGTCATCAAAAGGTTTGCTATTTCTTCTATGATATTTTTTATTATGGTTATTTATTCAAATGATAATTCTGTTGGTAATACATTGCTATGAAATTCTAACCAACAAATGGTCATCGTGTAGTAATTCTCTAGCCGACGGGTAAGATCCTCCTTGTTGGTGAGTGGGCTTGTAGACCTTGTGCTTGGGCTGGTACCAGAATTACTCGGAGAGGTTTAGCAACTGGGAATACGGCGACAGATAAAGGGCGTAAGTTGCTACATTGAATAGGTTGTGTGATTTCAAAAGTCTCTTTAGCCATTCGGACGCCACAGTGTAGCAAAAATAGCATCCGATACAGCATGACTAGGATATCTGCATTTGGTTTCCTTTCGAAGCCCAGCGAAACTTCTGCTTTTGGTATGAAGAAGGTCCATCAGCAGGAAGAAAAAAAGAGTGAGCTCCTCTTGAAGCGAATATCCGTGGTACGTGCGGTAAGCTGTAGAATGTATAGCAGATATAGGAATCACTTGCAATTACTCACAAAACGAACATGTTCTATCAGAATACCTGCGTCGTTGTACATCAGTGTAATATGTAAGTAGATATCTTTCTCCTCACTGTCTATCCTTTGCTTCCACTTTGATTGAGGAGTATATGATCGATGACTATATGTGTTGCTGATGGATATCTATGAGACATCCATGATATGTGAAAGAACTATAGATTGATTAACCTACAGTATACTGTCGTGGCGCTTTAGTTGGCTGCTGCATTATCAGATGCGGCACTGTGTTTTCTTTAGTCATATTTATATATATTGCCACTTAATCAGCGACCTTCGGGAAGTGGTGCACTACGTGTTGATGACTAGAGCATACATGGCATATGATTCTACTGTATGACTTGATATTCTCTTGACCGTTATCATTCTTATCACATATTATGGTATGGGCCAACTGAGGAGGATAGCATACAGATGATACTTGAGTACGCGAAGCCTGGACATATGTCACAGTGACCGTACTTTATTTACATATGGTGATCGATTCATCTTCATCTCAGCTTTTTAGGAGTAAAAGTCAGGCTTCTTGACATTCACACCGTATTCGGCCAATGCAGCCGACAAGTCTTCCATGGTCAACACCGCCTTCCGATCCTGCATTTCATGGTCAATACCCTATTACGCCCCAAAAATCCCTTTTTACCTTTCCAGACTTGCGGTTGCCTGACTGGCGCACTTTACAATATTGGTAAGCATCGGTGGCAATGTCTGCTACGAACTTTTGAGTAGCAAGGGCCAAAAGGCGTTTTCTATGGGAGAAATAGAGTGAGGATAAGCAAGACACTTTGAAATGCAATCCGCAACATACATCCGCAGATCGTCGCAATCGAAGCCTGTTCTTTCCAAATAATAATCCGTGACAGCATCAGGTATCTGGAACGGAAAAGTCAGCAATGCATCAAAAGAGGTGTGTCATCGTACAATGGGGGTATATTGATCCATCATGGCTAGGAATTCAGCGAGGGTTTTTTCGCGTCGATTAAAGTCAGCGTCCAGACGTGCATCGACCTGTGCGTTTTCGGGGATAGCAGAAGTGCTTTGTTGTTGTTGTGGTGGTGGTTGCTGTGGTTGCTGTGGGATCGTCTGCTGCTGCTGAAGGGCGGGCGAGCGCGATTGTGACAACAAAGCCTGAGTAGGGCTCTGAAATTCTGTGGATCCGGTTGGGGTTTGCATCTGCTGTGGGTGGTCACCAGGAGCAGCGTTCATGTCGAGTTCCATCGGAGTCAATGAACCCGATGCAGGCGAATTGGCTTGTGGAGTTCCGTCGGCCATGTTTGGTAAAACTTTTGGAAGCAGCAGCAAGAGAGGGTCTGGGCCGCGCAGCTGAACAAAAAAGAGTATACAAAATTTGTAACTCCGACATACGATATTTTTCTTTGCCAATTCACACAATTCACTCAAGGGAATCTTCTCTTGGGTTCGACCCAAAAATATTCGCTCTGTTCGCCCCATTGGCTTAATTCTTCCTCGGTGTTCTTCATTGCGATTTTTTCTCTCTTGTCTTTTTTTTTTGAAGTGCAATGTCGACGCGTGAAGATCCATTCCTTGGGCATGTCCTGTCTAACCCGCAGGCGCAAGCGCAGCAGCAGGAGGCAACGTCGGCGTCGGTGATAATAAGCTCAGAAACGGCTAGTGCGAGTAGCTTAGGGGCATTGTTGAATCCAAATTATGTCGGCCCGTGCCCGTCCCTTGAGAATACTTCGCAGAGCCCGCCAGAGCCTGCCGAACCGCTGCCGCCTACGTATGCTGCGCTCCCAAAGACTACCAAGCTCGAAGAGGAGCCCAATCCCTTTGAGCAGAGCTTTGGTGGTGAGGATGAGGGCCCAGGTAATCCATTAGCAAACCTTATCGCACTATAAACTTACTTCTCCGTGGTAGTTGCAGTGGCGCCCAGGGCGAAGCCCGCATTGGCCAAGCCAACCCTGGCAAATAGCCCACACCGGGCGATGCAACCAAACCCGATCAAGTTCGAACCGGAGTTTATCCACCACACTTACGAAAACCACCCAAAGCCAGTCAATCGCGCACGGACGCCTCCCAGACGCACTTCTTCCCAACCAGATGAGAAGCGTTCTCAAAAACGACGCTCTTCGGCTCGCAAATATGCCGATGACGAAGAGAAACGAAAAAACTTTCTCGAACGCAACCGACAAGGTACGGTCTCGTGATGAATAATTGATTTATGATACTTAATCTTCACATAGCTGCTCTTAAATGCCGCCAACGCAAGAAGCAATGGCTCCAAGACATGCAATCCCAACTCGAATACCTTACGGCTGACAATGAGCAACTGCAGCAGCAGACCACTGCTCTGCGTGAGGAGCTGATCCATATGAAGACAATTCTGCTGTCTCATAAATCATGCCCCGTCGACCAGCAAGCCATCCTCGACGCTATCAACCGTCCTATCCCCGGCGTGCCATCGTCTATCCAACAACAGCAAAATGCTCAAAACATGCCCAACGCCCGGCCTCATCAGCCTAACTGGTGATTCTGTACATAGATCCTTGCTCTCTCTCTATTTGCTAAATAATATCCATTGACATACAAAATGCAACTTCTACGATCTTGCATAAGGTGTTCCTTTCATCATAAAGCTTTGCACAGCATTCATGAACTCGGAGGTACTTTCAGCATGCACTACCCCAAGAAATGAGAAACTATTCTTCCTTCAACTTTGCACATGTTTGCTTACCCCAGTGACCGGCATCAGGGATCACGACACGCTCCGAATTGGGAAACATCGACTTGATCTTGTCAGGGTAGGTGTCAAATGGCTTGCCGTATGGACTCTTGCCGCCCGTGATAAAGAGGGTGGGCCCCTCATAGACGCCGTCGACAGGAAAATCGCCCATATTACCGAGTGCCTTGCCCAGCGTATCGATAGGTACACGCCACTGGTATTTGCCCTGATGTTTCTTCAGGTTCGTCAGCAAAAACATCCGCACGCCCACATCTTTCTCATAGTTCGAGAGGATTCTATCAGCTTCGCTTTGTTTCTGCACATTCGCGGCCTCGACCTCCTTCATGGCTTTGATGTATTTCTGGAAGTCATTCGAGAGGGGCATGGAGATGGGCGGCATATCCACTACCACCAATTTGGATACTAGCTCGGGCCGCTTTAACGCTGCCGACATGACCACTTTTCCGCCCCTGCATATATCATACATTAATTCAAATATCACATATAAGGAAGACATACATTGAATGGCCCATAAGGGCAAGCTTTGGAAACTTATGACTTCTGGCCTCTGATTTGATCTTCTCGACAAGTGCAATCAGATCGGCGGTCATGGCCTGGTAGGTATGCGTCGTCGAATGGGGACTGTCGCCATGATTTCGCAGGTCCTATGAAATCGTCAGGGCCTGTCCATTGACTCTTTATGAGCGCTTACTAAGGTGATAATGTCACGGTGGGTTCGTTTCTCGAGTGCCTTGCCGATGGACTGCCAGTTCTGCTTGGAACCGAACAAGCCATGACAAACAATCATGGGCTCCTCTGGCGATTGACGCATATGTTGGTATTTCGTCATGGACATTTTCACGACATCTTCCGTAGTAGAGTAGCAACGTCGTACACAGGCCAACATGGGCTGTACTCGTACAGTCGATTTTAGCAGGAGCATGCTGTAATAGACGAAAGAGAAACGAGTGACAGGGGCGGGAAAATAGATGCAGTTCTCGGGTGGGCGCATATATTTATATTGATTTGATGGGGAGTCATTTTGATTCAAGTTATTACTTGAGTATACAACAAAGTATGGGCATAGGAGGGAAGAAAGAACGAGAAGTAAAATATCATACAAGAGAAGAGAAAGACATAAACAAGAAATGGAAATGAAGAGGGTTATGGTTTACTACTGCTGCTGCTACTATTGTTGCTGATGGTTTTTTTCTTGGATGCGTTTCGTGTCGCTGTCAAGTCCCGCCAGACAAAACACGAATTGCCCGCGATTTGCGTCTTTGGTTTACGTCCGCGTTTCTTTTTGGGCATCTGGAGAACAGCATCCATACTCGCACTCGTGAACGCCGCCATGGATCCGTCCATGGCCGTCGTATCCTCGCTGCTTTCATCATCCCGCGCTTGAAGCAGCTGTTGCTGGGCTGGTGAGTTGACTGTCCACACTGTGGGCGTCAGGAACGTCCAGCCACCCTCCCAAGACGGCTCGCGCAGACTCGGCGGCCGGCCCCGCCGGCGTTTGAGGATTGGCTCGCCTGACGCAGTAAAAAGAATCTGAGTGGACGGTGGAGGCGGCGGCCGCTCCGGTGCCGATGAGGACGATGCGGACGAAGTAGCTCTGGGTCGAACCTTATTCTGTCTGGGTTGTTCGAGCATAACGACATCCTCGTCGTGTGTGCTCACGGTGCTCGCGCTGCTGCACGTCCGTGAATGCGTGAGCGGCGGGGTTGCTTCCTCGGTCGAATAGTGTGCCATGCTCGTATCGGCCGCAGAAGCCGATCTGGAGGCCTTGGGTGCATTCACAGGCACGGTTGCGGGCGGCCCTGAATTCAGGTAGGACATAGGTGGCTGATGCGGCGGCGGAGGGAGTGGTGAAGGGGCGGGTGGGCGGGTCATTGGAAGGGCAGAGGGAGACGAGGCTTGCCGTGAATGCGAGGGAAAACGTGTCAAAGAACGTGTACTGGGTGGTGCTGGAGGCGGCAGTGGCGCGGGCGGCGGAGAAGGAGACAGCTCTTTATGGTGATAATGGCCATAATAGTGTGGTACCGGTGAAGTGGCGGAAGAGTCCCACGAGGAAAATATTCGGCCATAGGATGGGGAGGCGGGGCGTTTAATCGGGCGATACGTGCGCAAGGGCCGTGGTGGATCGTCGCCTTGCAACGGAGGAAGTGACGTGCTCGAAGAGGATGGGGGCACAGGTTTGTGCTCGTCACCCATTGTGCTCGCGGGTGATAATGGAGAGGGCGGACCCACGGCGGCACGCGCTGTGGTAGTACGACTGTACGCATCGGTGGTAATTCGTGGTGGGACCGTCAGATAGCGCTGTTGTGCATGGTTATGCTGAGCAGAGGATGTATGGTTCTGCTGTGGCGGAAACGTGGGCGACGGACATGGTGAAACTGGTGACGCTGGTGACAGATGCATAGAGGGAGCTGATGCCTGGGTTGAGTGCGGATGGCAGTTGCATGATGGCCGATAGGAGGAAGAGGGAGAGGATGTGAATGCGCTCGACTGTCGCTTGTCATGGTTATGCCGAGGTGGTGATGCGGATGACGGCGGTGGTGGATGCAAGATATGCGCAATGGGAGGCAAAGAGCGTTGCGTGTCCATCGGCAAAGGATATGAATTGTAAAGAAAGGTGGAAAAAAAAAGAAGGTTGAGGTGACTTTTTGACTGGGCGGGTGGGGGATGATGCTTTATACCAAATATGACGAAAATACGAGTTCCGGGTTCAGGGCAAAAAACTAAAACTTAAGGAAGTCGAGGAAAAATCGCAGCCCAATGAAAATTTTAAAACCCGTATCTTTCTTGTCCTTCTTGTACTTCCCATAAGGCTCACGCTTAAGCCCTGGAAAAGCATCCATCGATGGACCATCGCGCAATTCGTTATTTGCAGCATCAATCACTTCTATGGCTGTTTAGTCTTCCCCCCCCCCCAGGAATGGCCGTTATGTTTACATGTTTCGGCTTTCATTTCCGCCTCCAACAAGTAATATCACAATAAACATAGAAGTATTTTTGATTTACATAATTACAATCTGTATGTGAGTACCAAAAATAAGGCAATGCTAGTCGCCACCTTTTCGTATTTACCTTTATGGGAAACGTTGGAGCGACTTTGTAAGAGCATCCTGATCGTCTTTTTCTTCTTTAACGTCGAAAATGAGCTTTAAAAGGCAATTTTCACATGGCCCGCTCGTCCATGGATTTCTGAGAGGGAAGGCTTTTCTTTGTTCTGGATCAGGCAGAACGGCAAGAAAAAACATCATCATTATCACACACATACACGGCCATAACATAACAAACGTATGTCCTCTGCTGCATCATCGTCTAATCGGAAATACATTTCGGGGATCAAGTGCTTTCTTCTGCGTTTGGAAGTCTATACCTCTTGGCAACTTGGCAACCCTCACAACAAACGGCTGACTAACAATCGCCGGTACAAGAAGCATGCTTTTGCTTAGCCGGCAAATGGTATCCTGCGAGCTGTCGTTGATCTGCCCTCATGATATGTATTATGCACTCTACCCCTTGAACCAGCTCAACGTAT
Source organism: Syncephalastrum contaminatum (assembly GCA_013461545.1). NCBI lineage: Eukaryota > Fungi > Mucoromycota > Mucoromycetes > Mucorales > Syncephalastraceae > Syncephalastrum > Syncephalastrum contaminatum. Next base: position 133,216 of record VAFG01000345.1, on the reverse strand, counting down.
AAATAAGTATGCTATATGACAATGCACGTGTGGAGGTTTGATATCCTCTTTAGGTACAGAGTCAAGAGATACCGCACTTGGCGGTCCTTGGTAGGGAGTCACCGAATGGATCTCAACTCATTTTTGGAAAAATAGGAAGAAGCAGCTGTTTCTTGAGAGGCAGACATAGCGGATGTCACTCAGCGCTACATACCGGCGGTAATGGAAGCACGAATTTTTTTTTGGCACTATAATAGAACCTTTTATTTCCTTATAGCCGCCATTTGTAGAGCACGTCATGTGCCGGAGTTATAACACGCGGGGGCGCAGCCAACTGCCAACGGAAGTACATGTCTGGTGACAGCATGCAAGCCAGTTTATTCGACGAAGCAGAATAAAAAGAAAATAAGGCGTTTTAACGTAGGATGGAATTCCGGGTCAGCCAAGAAGCGTCGCAATAATATATTTTTATGTTTCCACCATCAAATACGGATTCGCGTTTTCGTCTCTATTATTATCGTACCCTTTCTTCGCTTACTCTTCTTTTGGGGGTATCCGAAATACCAGGGAAACGCTAAACCATATTATTTTGGTGCAAGAGGCAGGGCGTCCGTGCTTACATGTTTGAGTGCACTATAATCTCAGTGAACTTTAAGATGAAACGTCCATCCTTACTCCCCCTTACATATCATAGCTGGGTCCGCCATCAGATAATGAAAACCCAGTACAGCGGTGTGTCTCTGTTAGTCTGTCCTCATGACTTGTGGTTGTGAAGCGAAACTCCCTTCATATCCCATATTGGAAAAAAATAAAGACAACAAAGTTTATGGAAAGACCAGAGTATTCTTCTGTCCTTTGATCCCAATTTGTCACACCTTCCGATATTCAAGCCTTCAAAGTATTCACCCACGCGTCGATGGTTCTTTCTATGTCTAAGCTATGTTCAAAGTATTACACCTTAGTGGGGACGAATTTAAAGGTAAATACACCAAAATAGCAAGGGACTTTCTGCTCTTCCTCCGGCATTAAATCAGGCAGCACCTTAAATAAGCTTTATGCACGTTCCAAAATTGGTACGCCCTCTCATTGGCCGGCTTATATGGTGAAGCGAGCGTGCACGACCATCTGTTCCAGGGCAACAGAAATTGAAGTCAGTACTATCCATTAAAGGTATCATGCACCTCTTGAGCATGCAGAATGCCGGAGGTGTAGAGGACGTGATGTGGATGAGGCGCACGAGGGTGACTTGTATGTTTAATTGGAAGCTGTGTTTGGCGGCTAAAAGAGGAAATTTTATTTTTGGAATGAAAAGGCCACGTCTGCATGGATATCAATTCACTCGATACCCTAAGTTGAAGCTACGCGACAAGGTAAGCTATTAAAGAGGGAAGCTATAAACAAGCTATTAGGAAAATTCATGGTCTAAAAACAGGGGAGGACGCGAGCTAAAAATGGTATTGCCTGTCTGATTGTTTACAGTCCACCTCTTTTCGGCATATACGCAACTCATTTGCACCTAGCACCATGGTATGAAAAGGAGGCAGACAAGCGAGCATTTCTTGACTAACTCTTTTCCTTCTAATATACATTCCTCATGGGTGATTCTGCGTATCTCAATCCATACACGCAACAGATGCTGTCCTACTATCAACAGCAGCAGCAACCGCAACAGGCACAACAGTCAAATTATGGCATGTTTGGCCAATCTCAGTCCTCTTCATTTTATGCGCCACAGTCACCGGCGATCAGCTCGTATAACTTGTCTCAAGCGGCGCTTCTGGGAGGTCTGCAGCACCAATATCAGCAAGAACAGCAGCGTCAACAGCAGCAGCAACAACCACAGCCGCAGGTCGAGGTACCGCGAAGCAACATTATTCGGTCCGTCCCACCTCCCTCACCATCCGCTCAAAACTATCAGGCCTATCACAACATGCCGCCTGGCGAGCCCGAGGAGTCTGACGAAGGAGAAAAAGCCAAAAAAGCGGGCCGACGCCGTTCTGGTTTTTTTCTGATGCCTAGCAAGCCAAACTTCTGGAGTCCGCGCGACAGCAAGGCGCGCAAGCGGAAGTCCATGCCCTCCCTCACTAAGCACGCTGAAGATGGGCCAGTCATGCCAGGCGGTTTTCCGAGTGGTAACAGCCCGCCGCCGGCTTACCAGGCGCACACACCCCAGCAACAGCAGCAGTCACCTGCACCACCGCCGCCGCCGCCGGCTCCGGCTCAGGCACCACCACCGCCTCCCTTTTCTATGCCGCAAATCCCAGCAGGCGGATACCTTTACTATTGTCCGCCCCAGCCCGCGCCAGAAAGCCCGCCTGTCATTTCCCCAGACCCATCCTCATCACCTCGCAAGGCCATGTCCCAGGCGACCATGTACAATCCGCGCCAGGTACCTGCCAAGGATCGGTGCGCTATCATGTAGCTTGCTAGCACTTTCTTGTTATTATATTTCCTTTTTTGGTCATCCTCTTCTCGTCACATGTATATTTCCAAAGTTCGTAGCTACATAGTCTGTAATAAACCAAAAAAAAAAAGCGATTAGATTCGATAAATTGAAGGAGGCGGTAGAAAAGAAGGCTTATTAAATCTCTTATTATCGCGCATAGACCCGTCCGATTTGGGAGCATGCATACGCGCGCACACATCCATCACTGCTGACCACTGCTACACCCTCTGTGTGATATCTCTATTACTACTATTTTTATAAGACATGCACTGGATAAACCGTTAGTTCGTAGCGTATACAGGAGATCGATACACGTACAAGCGTCGAGGTACATGAAATATCTGGCGGAGGTGTATCCCGAAAGTCACGGTGATACCATCCCCGGTTGCGCTGAGGCCTGCATTTTTTGCTGATCACACTTCAATCTAGGCAGACGACCTGGATAAAGTACATGGTCGGGAATGGTCGATTTACATACACAGAGCCACTTTACAGAATCAAAAGGATGCTGCACTCGATGGTCTTTGGCGCCAAAGAAGGCTGACGCTGGTATCATGAAGCAGAACATGCTGCGATACACATGCTGCAGTAGCAGTTCATGACTACAATTTAACTGGTCACTAGGTTCGCCATCATAACACTGATTTCTCAAGCTGGATATTGCAGTGATCCTGTGCACCCACCATTCATCAGAAACAGAAAACATCGAGGTGATGGTAACCAGCGATAAACGGAAGTGTAATAGACACTACCTGAAATGCGTATCAGTATTTGGAAAACGTTCTTTCGTGCTTCTCTTACATAGTCACTATATATGGCGCGTAGCAACCAAGTATATGACCCATAGACATGGCTCATGCCACACATAAATACTTTTATGCAGGTGGTGAGCATTCTTATGGAATACGGGTACATAGTATCTGTACTCTACACAGCTTGGATGTCACGTATATAATAGAATTGGCATGTGTGGAATAGGCGGGCTTGGAGTCTTTCTCGCTATATATGCGGGTTACAGTAACGGAGTGCGTTTTTCGAGCAAATCCGTGTTTCTGATGACGTCTATCACCAAACCCAGAGCCAAGGATACCATATCGATCATTAGCTCCGTAATTGCCTTGATATCCATCATGAGTCCGGGAGGGTAGTCTGGAAACATTCTTGACCCTGACCCAGGGACGGTGCTCATGAGAAAATCCAGTCAAATGATATTCATTCACTATATTTATGCATATATAGAATGCCCACGTGCCATGTTACGGTCTGTCACAATTTATAGAGTATATACATCACACCAGTATAAAAACAGCATGCGCTCCATCCTTTTGTTAACTCTAGGGCCGTCATCTGTCTTTCCGGCGCTGTCTATGCTCAGGGCAATAATCGAGATCCTGAAGGCTATGCTGATACCACTAATGGCGATGTTGAAGACAAAGCTGACCCTGGTCTTGCTGTTGGATCTGCTCCCCTCGGTATTGGCTTTTCTGGTGGTCCTCTCGGTGGTGTCACCCGGAGAGTTACCGATGGTGCCGGTACTGCTTTGGCGGGTGCTGCCGGTGATGCTTTCAGTCGCGCTTCGCCCGGTATCTCCAATCAGAAAAGAAATAAGCACTCCCTTGATTTTCTCTAGGCGATTTCTGTACTATAATCACCAAAACTTATTCAGAACCTCGCATCAGTCATTCCCCAATAATTCTGTGATCTAAAGTGTACCAATATCACCATCAATGATTGCGAAATAAGGGCATTTGCATCACGTCACTATCCTGTAGTTTTGTTGTCCCGGGCCTTCGACTTTTGACCTGTGCTGCATCCGATCACCACATTCGGTATAGCACCTCTTTTAAATTTGTACTCTGCCAGCAGTTCATTTCTTGTCTGTGCTTCCCTCACCTCTTCTTCATCTATGCGCTACATATTACATTACTTTATGCAAATTCACGCGACGTGTGCTTTCGGTATTAAAGCAACTACTTATATATATATCGCTGTCCTTCAGAGTCATTATACCTGACACCGAGAATAATGGCAAGCATTGATTCTGAATTTTCGTATTATGTTCCTAATATTTGGCATTGCCATGATAAAGAAGATATACGGCTGGTAGGTGACAGATCATGCGCAGTACATATGTAACGGATTTATCTTTGCTTTTGCCAAAAATTCTAGAAATTTTTAATTTATTAAGGGCAGTAGAGAACTTATTGGGCGGCGGCAGCAGCAAAAACCTCAGCGAACTTGCCGTCGGCCTGGCCCTGCTCAAGACTCTTGCGGAGAGCCTCGAGGTTGGGCAGCATCTTGTTCTTGACGAGAACCTCATCCAAGAGCGCAAGCTGGGTAGACATCTGCTCGGGCGTGGCGGGCTCGCCGGCGAGACCATAGTTGTTCGCCTGGAAGAGCTGCTTGACAGTCTTCTTCTCCTTCTTGACAGCACGCTTGATGGCCTCCTTGTCCTTCTTGGCAGCATTAGCGGCATCCTTCGCGTCCTGCTCGGCCTTCTCCTTGGCGAGGCGCTCCTCCTCGGCCTTGCGGGCCTTCTCCTCAGCGGCAGCCTTGTCGGCAGCAGCCTTGGCATCCTTCTTGGCGTTGCGGCGCTTCTTCTCCTCGGCACGGATCAAGGCAATGCGAGGATCGACGCTCAAGCAGGTATCAATGAGCTTGCGCAGACGGGCGTTGTCCTCCTTCTTGAGCTGGGCACGCTGGGCACGGTTCTTCTTCTCTTGGTAACGCTTGTCGTCACGGTTGTCGGCGCCATCGGCACCCTCCTTGTCGAGCCACTCGAACGTACGCCACGAGTCAAAGTTGTACCAGAAATCGTAGAAGCCCTCGACAGCCTCCTTATCGGCGGGGTCGCTGGTAACGAGCTGGGGAACGGGCTGCTTGTTGCTGAAGCGGGCCTCACGCTCGAATACAGGGGCCCACAGCTCGTAAAAGTCGCCGCTGGACTTGGCAGTGGGAACATCTTCATCGAGCTCGGCCATGCCAAAGTCAACCGAGTCGTACTGGCGACGGGTGACGGGGTTCATCAGCGTATCGTAGGCCTTGGCAATGCACTTGAAGAAGGCATCGTCGTTCTTGTCAGCCTTCTTGTCGGGATGGTGAAGCAGGACCATGCGACGGTGGGCCTTCTTGATCTGGTCCTCAGTGGCCTTGTAACGGAGCTTGGTCAGACCCAGGACGGCGTAGTTGTCCTGCTGCTTCCAGTTGGTGGGGTCGGTGTTGACGGTGTCAAGATCGACATCCTCGTACTCGAAATCGACCTTCTCCTCCTCAACGACCTGCTTGGCCTTCTGCTCGGCCTGGTAGCGCTCGTCCTCGGAGAAAGTGCGGTTATGCAGCTTGCGCGAGGCATAGGCGAAGAAAGTAGGGCCAACGGGCTCAAGGACGCGCTGGGTGGCGGCTACAATATCGATCAGCCAACGGGCACACTAATAATTCTATAAATGACTTACGCGAGGCCGAAGCATGAACAGCCGAGGGCTGATCAGCCTTGTAGGAGGCAGGGGGAGGGGGGAGCAAGAAGTCCAGAGTGAGCGACATTTTCTGATGAGTGGTAAAAGAACAAGGACCAGATAAGGAGGCGGCACACTTTTTTGACGGGTTCAGCACAAGCCACCCGATCCCAAACTACGGGTTGCGCCCTGGATTCTTTCTTTGGAAATGCCCGATGGTTTCCTTAAAGTTGGGCTTTGAGCATCTACTTTTACCTACAAACAACCAAATAGAGAAGCATTCCATACATTATAGTGTGTAAGATCCTTCTTTGTAGTAGTACAGCAACTGCTTTTGCTTTTAAATAAAAACCTATCTTTACCAAAATGGAAAGCAATGCGTCACGCGGGCATAGAAGGAGGATGACACACTTTAAACGACAAGGTCAGAATGGTTATTCATCTAAGCCGATAGCAAGACTAGATGAGTATTCCGTAACAAAAATCTGGTCTTGGATTCATATTACGGTAGTGTGCAGCAAAGTATGGATACTTTAACTATATATCTATCTAGTAAGGTCAAGGAAAAAAATAGTTCATCTACTCAAGGAGCAAATGATAGGTCCTGCTCGATTGACATGTGCATAAAAGCAGCCGAGCATGGGAACCCACCAATCAGATAGTGGAGAAACAAGAACAAGAATACTTGCGTTAGAGCATCATTCTGGAAGAAAGCTTTGCTTATCTCTCTCGACTTTGTTCCCACCAAATCAAGAGGTGATCATCTGCAAAAGGAAGCACTTCCAAATCGAAAAAATACATGCAGATCATCGGTAAAGCTAAAATCATTGCCACCACCTTCCAAAGGGCCCACATGGAAACTGAGTTACGCAAAAAGTCGATAAAAAGGAAAAAAAGAGAGAGTGAACATCCAGTAGAGCAGAGAACAGGTGGAATCACGTGGGCACACAGTTTATACATTTTTAAAAAGAGACGGACAAACGATTGATCCGTCTTCCTCTCTTTTTCATCTTTTTATAATAAATTCATATGCCTCCCAACACTGTGATTGCCCATCCTCCCAGCCGATCTGAACTCGACGAAGCCAAGGCGCTCGACCAATTGATTGAGACAACTCCATTTGTAGATGTCGAGGTCTCTTCTGGTCAACTCTTCGACGGTGCCTATCAAGTCGTCTCTGCCATATTCCCCTCTTGGCAAAAGGAAAACGTCAAGTTCACCCAGTGCAAAGACGGAATCACAAACCAGTGTAAGATGACTCTTTTGTTTGTTACTGGCCAGGAATGCTCATTGGCTTCAACTATTAGTGGTCAAGGTAACGCATGTCCCTACCGACTTCTCCGTACTTGTCCGGGCGTATGGTCAGGGCTCCGAGCTGATCATTGATCGCAAACAGGAGGTCATTGTAAGTATAGCAGCTAGGGTTCTGTTACTTTTTTGTTATCGCAACAGCAGTCAGCTGACCCACCTTTAAGAACCTTGTCACCTTATCGGCGCAGGGGCTGTGTCCCCCACTCTACGCTCGGTTCCGGAACGGACTCATGTATGGCTTTATCAAGGGCCGTGTCTCTACCGTCGAGGACCTGGGTCAGCTCACCACTGCAGAATGGATTGCTTACAAGGTTGCAAAGTGGCACCAGGTCCACCTTCCTTCCACGAAGAACAAGCAGGCCCCTAAGGAGAAGCTGTGGGCTACCATGTGGAGTTGGCTTAAAGAAGGTATGTTTGAAGAGTTTGAGTCTGGGATGGAGTGTGTTATTCACACTCGGCTAGTACCGCACCAATATGACAATGCCAAGCAACAAAAGACCTTTGAAGGCCGATTTGATCTAAAGGCGCTTGCAGAAGAGGTACGTGCATCAACTTGCATGCATACAAGTACTACGGTATGGTTTCTAATCCCGTTTTAGCTCGAGATGCTGTCTTCTCGCTTAGAAAAGCTGGGATCGCCCGTGGTATTCTCTCATAATGATCTCCTGTACGGCAACGTTATCTTCGACGATGAAAAGGGTATGTAACGTGATTTTCTTCTTTTTTGACATATGAAATCACAATGATTGAAAAAATACAAACTAAATTCATGTTTAGGCCAAGCGTCATTCATCGACTATGAGTACGGCTGCTATGCGGCACGAGGGTTCGACATTGGAAACCATTTCAACGAGTTTGCCGGCTTCGAATGCGACTATGGACGGTACCCCACCAAGGAATTCCAGATGCAATGGTTTGATTGGTATTTGCGTGAATACAACGGCACCGCACCGTCCGAAGCAGAAAAGGAGCAGCTTTTCCGTGAAGTAGAAGGGTTCTCTCTGGCATCGCACTTTTATTGGGGCCTGTGGGCACTTATCCAAGCCAAGATCTCCAATATTGATTTTGACTATATGGAATATGCTGTGCTCCGGTTCGATGAGTATGAGCGACGCAAGCAGCAAGTACTGCCTAATCTGTAATATCTAACGTAGCCTTCGTATACACCCTTCCCGCCTCTTCTCCTTCTTTCTTATACCAGTAGCATCCCACACACTCTCTTATAAAATGCACTTCTATTTTTTTTTTCGCTTTGTCTTGACTTATGCTCCAAACGGGAAGGGCTCCTATATGCATATATAGCATTGCACATATCGACTTTTGCTCCCGTTTCATCTACTGTAAATTGGATTGATCCGCCATCAAGCCATGCGAGAGGACTCATGAATGCGTCTTCAGTGCATTTTCATGGGTACATCAATCTAGGAACGCACATGGGACCATCACGCTTCAGATCCGCGTACGATAAGGTCAGTCATATTCTCATGACCTCAAAGCATATTTTTTTGAATGGCATTGACACTTTTAAGTGCAGGTAGAGATGTATTCGTGTATGTGTTCGTATTCGGGGGATATATGTTGTCTACACGCGGGCATTGATATGAGGTTCGGCCTGGACATTCGTGATGGCTTCGAGCATCTTGTCTAGGGCCTTGCTCTTGTTCTCTTCATAGGAAGCCTGAATCTCAGACACCTTGGCATCCGTCTCCTGATCGACCTGGCTCAGGCTCTGGTCAGAAGTACCCGAGTGCTATAGGATGCAAAGTGAGTATAAATAAGGTACCGCTTTTACTGTCCCTTTATCTTCTTACCTGGGCAACAAAGTTCTGGTACTCGGCGTTCTTTTGCGCCTTGAGTTCCTCAATCTCCTTGGCAGCTTCGGAGCGGGCATCCTTCAGACGCTGCACACGGTCTACATTGAAAGAGAAGGTGAGTACAAACGCGTCTAGGGGAGAGGATAAAGTACATTGCTTGGCCTTTTGGACAATCTTGGCTGCTTCACGTTCAGCCTCCAAAAGAGTGTTGATTCCTTGCGAGCTCGATGCAGCCTAATGGAAAATAGAAAATGTATGAATTATAAAGACAGTAGTAGTAATAGTGATGGCTTACCATGGTTAATTAAGAAGAAGAATGTATGGAAGCGTTCTGTTCTGACGGAGGCGTTTGAAGGAGCTCGAATGTTTCAAGCAACGTATCTCAAGTCGGTCTTTGAATCTAGTACCGTTACTCTTACTGCTCTTGATATTAGGAAGATACACCGACTGCCTGATTTATACCATTAAGAGATAATAGAACCGGACAGCTATTGTTAAATGTATTATATTAGACGGACAATAAGTATACAAATAGGCCAAAACCATTTAGTATACTTGTTTCTGGCAGAGTAAAGGCAAAATATGGAGCGACACTCTTCTGTTCCCGCAGTATTGCTGTCGAACCTCACTATATGTCAGGAGAACCATATCACGGACATATTTCAAGACTAAGCATGCGTCTGAGGGAGTGGGTGAGCTTTGCACGTCAATTTGCGCATGGTTTACCGAGGCCTATGGGGTTGAACTAGCGCGAGCGACACATTAGATCAGAGAAACTGTTATTTGCCGTGTATTCAGTGAAATGAACGGCCTTTTCCATGTCCAGAATTCTCAAGCACATCAAAAAACGGCCTGAATATAAATGCATGTAATTACAGTAGTGATGATAATGCAGGAAGTCCTATCGTACTTGGCCGGAAGCCTCCGAGAATGTGAAAGGTAAATGGAGATGAGAGCATATTCCGCCCCTATTTCATGGCAGCCTCGCTTTGTGAGCAGGTAGCCAGTTGTGAAGTGTTAAGTACTCGCTCTTTTGCGTCTCTAGCTGCCTGTTCTACTACCTTTTTTTATCCATTACAAAGGCACGACAATTAAATGATGCTATATATCTATGCGCACAAGTAGTTTATAGTAAATGACTATTGGTATAATATGAGCCTCGTGATTGGCTTGAATATCTCCCCTCTGCTGGAAGCAGAGAGCCGCCAAAAATTCGTGACGGCATATGAGCCTTCTGAGCGGGTTCGTGCTTGAACTACCACACCATTCCACTTTCTTGTATGGAACGCCAACACTCGTCCAAGCTGAGCACAAAGGGCGATTCGTCTCGTTCACCCTCGCGCCACGATTACGACCGATCCCGAGACCGCAGACGCAGACACCATTCGCGCGACCGTTCGGCTGATTCCTACAAGGACCGCAAACGAAGGCGTTCGCCCGACGACTATTACGAAAGCTCCAGCAGAAGCAGCCGTCGTCGCGATCGAAGCAGCCGTTACGACGACGACAGCAGCGACGACGACTACAGAAGACACCGTGACTCGCGATCCAGACGCTCTCGGAACGATGATCGTCGCTCCAGACGCCGATCCAGAAGCAGAAGCAGAGAACGATCCAGTCGTAGTCGTCGTCATCGTCATCGGTACGATAGCTACGACTCTGACAGAAGCACCAGCAGAGACAGGCGGCGTCACTATAGCAAAGAGCGTAGAAGCAAGGAGCACAGAAGCAAGGAACGCTCCACCAAGGAAAAGTCAAAGAAGGAAGCTGCTTCTTCTATAGATGCTCCCCCTCCTGCTGCTCCTGCTGGTGCTACTACTACTGCCACTGATACTACGACCACTGCTTCTACGACTACAGCCAATGCTCCTTCTACGGCCTCTTCTTCTTCTTTGGCGATACCCACCGGCCCTGCTGCTACTCGGTAATACACTCACCTTTAGAGGTAACAAGTGTTCACTCATCTTTCTTATAGTAATGGAGCTGAATGGCAAGCCAACCAAGACTACACCGCATTCTACCACTCCACAGCAGCCTACTATCACGATTACAACAATTATCCTCAGCCGCAGGCGGTCGACGGAAATGGCCCCGCTTACCATACATATCCAGCAGAACAAACACAGCTTCATCAGAAAGAATCACCACGAAGGAAAGACGAGCCACTCATGAGCGGTGTGCGCTATGACGTGCTAGATAATGTGGGATACCCGGCTAGGATGGAAGAAGACGCGTCGCTGCTGTTTGAAAAGATTGGCCAGGTCGGCGAAGGAACGTATGGGTAAGTGTTCATGGACTGTCTTCTCTCTCGCTTTCTCTGATGCCCTTCCTTTTTTCTTAGCAAGGTGTACAAGGCCAGGAACCAGACGACGGGTCATTTGATGGCGCTCAAAAGAATCCGAATGAAGGCTGACAAAGATGGGGTAAGTTGGATATATGGCAAAGTGCATTGGGCTTATACAAGAAAAACTTTAGTTTCCTATCACGGCGATGCGAGAAATCAAGCTTCTTCAACGTCTCAAGCACAAGCATATCGTTGAGCTGCAGCAAATCATGGTAGCCAAAGGTACGCAACGTATCATTTTGGTTTACGAGTAACTTACGAAGGGGGTAGGCTCGGTCTATATGGTGCTCGAGTACATGGATCACGACCTGTCGGGTATCCTGACCCATCCTAACTTCAAGTTTGACCCGGCCCATGCGAAGTCACTTGTGAAACAGATGCTGGAAGGCCTAGCGTACCTTCACCAGAACGGCATCCTCCACCGGGACATCAAGGGCTCGAACCTGCTGCTCAATAACCAGGGCGAATTGAAAATCGCCGACTTTGGTCTCGCGCGCATCTTTCAAAAGAACACGACCAACGACTATACCAACCGGGTCATCACGCTCTGGTACCGCCCACCCGAACTCTTGTTGGGCGCTACTGCCTATGGCCCTGCCGTCGATATATGGAGCGTAGGGTAAGGGTAGGAACCATCGGGTTAGGACCAGGAGGCTAACTTCAGTAACAGGTGCATCATGATGGAATTCTTTGCCAATAAGCCTGCATTTGCCGGTATCGACGAAATCACGCAGTTGGAAATTATTTACAAGACAATGGGCACACCCACGTCCGAGTCTTGGCCGTCTGTCACCAAGCTACCTTGGTATGATCTGATCAAACCCAAGGAGGCGTACCCAAACCGCTTCA
>VAFG01000345.1:92070-120803 GCA_013461545.1 Syncephalastrum contaminatum | reverse complement strand
CAAAAAAAAAAAAAAAAAAAAAACGAAGGGTGCTTTCACCAGGGGCACTCGAGTTACTCGAAGCGATGCTGTCGATGGATCCCGAAAAGAGACCGAGCGCAGCTGAGGCACTTCAATTTGACTACTTTATAAAGGAGGAACCCGCGGCGTTACCGCCTGCAAAGTGAGTATAGAGAGTACAAGCTATTAAGATAAGCTAATACGGTTGAACAATCTCAGCTTATTAGACGTAAACGGCGACTGGCATGAATTCGAGTCCAAACAGCGAAAACGACAGAGGCACATGGAGCGCATCAAGAAACCACCTCCACCTCAGCAGAGTAGTAATAATGCACAAGAACAAAACGAAGATGCAGGAGGAGGTGCTCCACCCCCTCCCCCTCCCCCGCCACCGCCACGGTCCACTTCCACTTCCACTTCCACTTAAGCTGATGCAGATATCCCACAAGACAGGATGACTACTTGAAAAATAAAACCATTGTGTTGATTCATTCCTAGAGACGGATGTGCTTGTACAGTCTTGTTTCCAGCGATCTTTCCATTTAAAAGTACCCAGAGGTCGAGATGGGCCGAGTAAACTGCACAGGCACAGGTGCACGTTTCTATTCGTTCTTGGCCTATTCACACCGTCGTATCGTGTTGTGCCGTATAAGGTAGTAGGTCAAGTCGTGTACATGACGCATGCGGTGGAATGAAGAAAGGGAGACAGAGGCTGTCAGTGAAAGAGCAGGTGTTACGAGAAAAACAATCGTACGTGGGAAAGCGGCCAGTTCCAAAGCCATTGACTTATACGATCATTGTACGAGATATCGCACGTTTTGTCTGACACGTATGAATAACAAGGTTGACTTTGCGGCCAATGATAAGCATTTATCACAAGATAAGACTGTGCTCACTACCGGGCGAAAATACCCAAATGTGTTCCATTTCAACTGATATGAGATATAGGATACCTGCGTGTGTGGGGAAGTTCACGCTTGTGTAACCCTCTACTCGCGATAATACCAATACTACCGCGCTTTTACCCCTTCCCTTTTTTAAATCACTTTGTCTTAAACTTACTGTACTATCATGTGTATCCTGTACCCATACCGTGTAGATGCATCCAGCCCATTGATAACACGTCGCCTGCATGACAAGGTTGGTCGTCCGACTCCCACTCGTATAAAGTCGACTCGCTTTTGCCATCTAACTATTTCTTTTCTTCTTTTAGCTCTCTTTTCCCACCCTCTTTGAACTCTCATGACTTCAGTTAAAAGCGAAAAGGAAGCACCTGTCACATACGCGGACGAGATTCAGTCAGGGTCCACCGTCGACTACGATACCCAACGTCTCGAGGAACTCGGTTACAAGCAAGAGTTCGATCGTGAAATCAGTCTGTTTGTCCAGGCTGGTTTTGCCTTTTCCACCATGGCCGTCTTGCCAAACTGGTACAGCTTTACTTGAACACATCTTGGATCGATCTTGTCATTTCTCACGCCGATCCTCTCTCTCTCTCTCTTCAAACATAGGCTGGTTGGCTTTGGCGGTACCATGGCTGCTGGCGGCCCAATGTCTCTCTTTTGGGGTTTTGTCGTAATCTCGCCCTTTGTCATGTGCATCGCACTGTCCATGGCCGAGGTTTTTTCGGGTATAATGCCGCGTTTGTCTGTGTTTTATGTATATTAATGAGATCCGCCTTTTTTTCTGTAGCGTACCCCGTGAACGGTGGTGTCTATTCTTGGTGTTACCTTTTGAGTAGCCCTGAATGGGGTCCGAGTGCGTTTAATCATTACACAAGATAAACTTTATATGCTCATTTTCGTCATTCATTCAACAGTGATGGCGTGGTATGGCGGATACATCTTTGTCGCAGGCATTCTGGCCACCATCATGACCCTCGCTTACAGTATGGCGGAATATATCATCTGTAAGTACCTCAACATCGATAGGATGCATATGACAGACGATACTTATTTTATGGAATAATCAGCCATTGCGAATGTCATGAACACGAATCAGATCGAGAGCCAGGGCGCCTATGTTGGCCTTTACATCATGGCCCTGGTGATCGGTGTCGCTTACAACTATCTCGGTCTCAAGTTTTCGTCGTACTTGAACAAATTTATGGGTAAAGCAGGCTGCTGCAGAATGCACATTTTTATTTTTATATGCATGCTCATACATACATTTCCGTAATAGTGATTTGGGTCGGTATCGGTACCATCATCATTGTCATCTGCATGCCAGGTATGCATCCATGATCAATATTGACTCTGACCTAACCCTGCTATTTTCAGTCATGGCCCCGTCGCATCACACCGCAAAGTGGGCCTTTACCGAATTTACCAACAACACCGGCTACGAAAGCTCAGGCCTGGTCTTCTTCCTTGGTCTCTTGCAGGCCGGTTGGTGCCTGATCGGCTACGAATGTGGTGCTCAGGTCGCTGAAGGCACCAAGCATGCCGATGTCACTGGCCCTCGTGGTATCATCATTGGCGTTGTCTTTGCCATCATCCAAGGTCTCGTCGTCTGTGTGTCGACGCTCTTCTCTATTCAGGATGTCGAGGAGCTCCAGAACACGTCGATGCCGGTCGCAACCCTCTTTTTGCGCTCGACCAACACTTCGCTGACCGCCTTCTTTCTCGTCATCCTTTTGCTCGCGCAGTTTGGCTCCATGTGCAACTGCTTGCTTGCCGGCGCGCAGATGCTATGGTCGATGGCCCGCGATGGCTGCATCCCGAACGCGCCCTTCTGGTACAAGCTCCACAGCGGTCGCAAGATCCCGCTGCGCATCCTTATACTCGAAGCTGTCATCTGCACCATTGTGATTATGCCCGTACGTGTCCTTTATTGTCTATTTCTTTTTTTTTTTCTACACCGGCTCACGCAATCAATTTCATTAGTCGTTTGGCAGTCCTGTCTACTGGTCTGCTATTATGAGTACGGCCGTCGTAGCCATCAACGTCGCCTATGGTCTGCCCTACTTTTGCCGCCTGATATGGAAGCGCGGCGATATGGCCAAGGTATTATTTAATTATCCTTGTTCCTTCATGTCACTCATCAGATAATACCTTTCTTTCCACAGGGTCCCTTTAGCCTCGGCCGGTTCAGTATACCCATCAACGCCATCGCTGTATTATGGATCATCTTCTTTGGTATCATTCTTTGCTTCCCCAGCGTCAGCCCGGTCGACCCGGAGACTATGAACTGGGCTTGCCTTATGCTGGGCGCGACCATCCTTTTCGCCACCGTCTTTTGGTTCGCCTTTGGCCGCAAGTCATACAAGGGACCTGTACAAACCATCGAACACGGCGACGCGGATCTCAAATAATTTTCTGTAAACAACACCACGTACTCTTCTTGCACAGGAGTGATCCTGTACTTGTATATCTATTTAACAGACATAATCCTCAGTACATAAACATCGATATAGTTAAGAAACAAGCTATGTAGGGGAGTTCCCTTACTACCAATATGCATAACTGTTTAAAGTCTAGTTTTCATCGCGCAGGGTCGAATATCCCTGAAAGGTCTTACAAAAGCATTTCCATGTGCTGACTTTCGCACGAATGCAACTTTCTGTCCCATTGCAACTGTCGTGGATACAGTAATCAAATGGGTTTCTTACTACTTATGGATGGCGTCGGTGTCAGAGCTATCAGAATTTTATAGAGCGGCGCGTGACGGCACATGAATGACACATCATGGAAGGGTGGTACAATCGATAAATATACTAAGGAGGTCTTCATTTTTCCTTGACCCACCGGGGGCTTTTCTCTAGGTATTACCCTCAGCTACTGTACATGCATCATTTATAAAAAGTTTGCGCCTGTATAGTGCATAATAAAAATCGCTATACTATGATGTAAATTCGCGTCGTCGGGCTGTCTTACCATTAGAGCTATTGTTTATTGTGTGATTACGTATGTTCCTTTATTGAAGTCATAAAGTTATAGATTAAAAAAAGTATAGACGTCACTGGTCTGTCTACAGTAACCATATGGAATGCGGGGCTCGTATACGCCAATAAGCACAGCACATATCGCGCGATCGAAAGTAGTATGCAAAGTAGTAACTTGAGATATACTGCAATGTCTTCACTTTCAAACATGACGTCCAGGCATATATACTGGTATGACATTGCCAGTAATTGTTGAGTCCCCGCACCAGTCTGGGTTCTGGCGGGCATGCTTGCAATATAGCAGTGAAAGAAAAAAATTTCCCAGGACTTTAATGGGAATCATTACCCAGGCTCACATATAGCTTTTTGGTAAGAAAGCACTGCGTTTTGATTTAATAGTGTGCTTACTACCAAAAGACTCAATTCAACCCCAGTTTGTATGATGTATGTACCCTACTTGTTCATAGCAGCAAGGTATGAAATCTAAGGAGATGCTATGTCTCTATATCCAGCATGACCAGCGTGGCTAGCGTCTATCGGATGTTTCTTGATCCAGGCAAGGTAAGCGGGGTGGTGGGGATCGAATTCAAAACCCATTTCTTTGTAAAGGCGCAGCTGATCCATAAAACCGGGATTGGGATTGACGAACGGCCGGTTCTGCTTAATGATAGACAAAGCTTGTTTGGGGTGTATCCTTCGCTGGTGCATCAAATATGCGGCCACAACCGTCGGACTTCGGGATACGCCGGCAAGACAGTGCACAAGAATACGTTGATCAGACGAGAGTGCATCCTCGATGAAAGCGTTCGTGGTGGGAAAGTGGTGGATGATATTGGCCTCTGGGTTATCAGCGATAGGCACGATCTGGTCTGTAGAATGAGTGTGATATGTATATATGTAGTAGATAGTTTTACCTTGTGTGTAAACTGGTCCGAAGGGTATTGGTGGGTAAAGTGGCCCAAGGAGAGAATGACGGTTATGCGGTTCTTGTGGAGGAAAGGCAAGTCCTCGCATGCTTTGAATCCACCAATCCATACGTTTGGAATGACCTCCTGAGCAAAGCTGGTAATGAGAATGCCACCGGGTTGACCGTCGGGTCCAGACTCAAGCGCTTGATAGAGGTGCGTTTGGTCGTCCAAGGGGTGACGTTCCATACTCTTCACGCATGGGCCAACCAAAAACGAGTTCTATCTATGTGCCCCCACCAAAAAATCATGAAATAGGGCCAGCTCTTCACCCAATCATATTCATTTTATCTATTTATTTATGTGCAGCCTCTCGCACTCTCTACATTGTATTCATACGATTCATACCAGACACATAGTCGGCAAGAAAACTCTTACGAGAATGATCTGTATCTCGGCTTCTCTGGGCGGCCTGGATACGCCTGTGCAAACACAGACCTCGACAAGGCAGGAGTACGCACTGCGCAGTGCAAGGGGATGGTCGCCTGGTTTGGCTTTAAGCCAATGAGAAGTGCAGTATAGCCCAATGGACAACTTACCGTACCACTTTTACCCCTGATCACCTTTACATATATACATAGTTCCTGTCACAGCACTATGAATTTCTTTGTTGTTGCTGTCCTATATTTTGTTTCAATTCTCCTGTACGTAAATATGGCGAATATCACTATTCGCTCAATACCCAGCCTATAAGCGACGAGGAAACCCTCAATGGATACCTTCTGCTCTCTCTATATAAGTCAAGGTCGATAGTCAATAACGTCCTCCTCCACCACATTATTTTTAACGACGGCGACCCATTAGAACTATGACGGCTGCTGCAGTATGGACGAGATCGATATTCACTCTCATTTGATAAATTACAAATACTAACAAGCCTCATGGTACGACTTTAGCAAGTTACGACCAGGTCCATAGCTCTTCTGAAGGAGATTCAAAATTTGACCGGACGTATAACCATCCTAACGCTTCTACAGAGTGGAATTTTGATCCTGAAACCAGCCCGCTTTACATGGATCACGCTTGTAGACCTCATAATAGAGCAACACGAAAACTGGGGCCCTAAGGATACGTTCCAGCTCAAGCAAAAAGTCAACAAGACGGCAACTGAGCTGCTCAGAGACATGGCCGACCAGTACCCAATCAACTTTAAAGTGCACACGCTGAAAGACCTCGAAAAGCGTCTGGAGAATCCTCTGAAGAAGGCCATAGAGCGACTAGACGAGGAGGCGCAAAAGCACTTGCCAAACGTCATCTTTTCCGACAGCTGGTTTGCCAAGGCCATTCTAATTCGTCGCTGGCGGGCGTTAAGCAACGCTGCTCGAAGAGGTATTTCGAGTGCTTCAACGCATGACGCATGGTGGTGACTTGCGTTATAATTTCATTAACTCTTTATTTTTTTTCCATTCAGAAACGGCTTAGGGTAGATTAAATGTATAGTTAATCGCATATATTATATCAAGCCAACTAGATTATAGATACGTACGTGGAAAGAGAGGCAAAGAGAGTATCTTTACAATGTTCCGTCAATCAACGAAGTGTACATTGAAATTGGTGTGTGAAAGAGACTATGCTTTCTGATCCATACTAATAAAGTTCAATGACGGGCTGGACTATAAGGAGAGGGCTGGATTTTATTTAAGATGCAACTATCTCTACGTTTCTGCATTTCTATAGCTAGGTGCATACTATGGAACGTCTTGTCCTCATATATTATCTCTCAGAGATGATTTCCAAGGTTAAAACTTTCTAAGAAATATGTTGCACGTCGTTAAAGGCCCCGTAGACCCTTTGATTTCCAAAGCTGGATTTTGCCGACTTCCCTTAATAAGCTGAAACTTAAACAAGATTACAAGCAAAGCGGATTAGCAGTGATACATGTTCAGACATCCGAAGGTTGTGTAACAGAAGACGTTGACAAGTAAAGAACATGCGATCTCTGTTTTCTTTTCGTTAGGATGCAGACAAGTAGCCATGTCACACAAGCAGTCGCTAGAAATTGGTGGAAGACCCTTATCAGTCGTATTTATCTTTGTCACAGAGTCTCTGCTGCAGTCATATGCAATATATGCAGCATAGATCGTGAATATAGAAGCAGAAATATAAGCAGGAAAAGTATGTGCACAGATGTTCCAAAATTGCCAAAGATACAAGAATGGTGGGTACCAGGTCAGGTGGACAACATACGTCCAACATATGCCCTAGGTGTTTGATGAATCAAATCTCTTTCTCTCTCTCTTTGTTCTTCCTTTCCCTTCTTTCTTTTTTCTCTCCCTTGCTCTCTTTCATCATGACCCAAGACATTATCACTGAGCAACGAAGCACTCCTATCGATAAAAACGACCTTGCAAAGGGCGATGCGATTCGGGAACTTAACGCAGAACTGGACGGGTTGAAGGATCAGATGGCACGGCTGACGACACGGCTTGAAAGGAGTGAAGCAGAACTCAGGCGCCTCCGTAAAGAAAATTGCGCGGCATTGTCCTCGTCTGGCATCTTTGCGGAACAGATAGGACAAAGCAGTACGTCGCCATCATCAAAAAAACAACAGACGCCGTCCGCCCAGTCAGAGCACAAAAGAAAGGCGTATGACCGTGGTCACCGGCTTACAAAGGTGAAAGGACAATATGCCAACATGGGCCAGCACCCCGAGTGGAGCTCTCTGGCGCGCAGCATACCTCAAACTGGACGAACCCTCAACTGGAAGACGCTCCACAAACTCGTTGTGGCTCACTTTGACCCGCACTGGCCGAATGCCAGGACGAGAGCGTTCAAGCAGCAGGGAAGCGAGATGGCTATTGACGTGTGCTACGACATCTATCAAGACGGAAAATCTACTCGAGGAACGTGGGCGAGACTACCTAAACGCGTACGCTTGGACGCCATTCGGAAGTTGGAGGACCTCTGTGCTGACCACTTTCCTCTCGAGCTGTTCGTCGACGCGTGGGCCGCAAAACACATTTTAGCGTATACCTGGAATCACATGCGACCCAAGGAGGGTGTCATAGTCTCCTCAAACGATGAGAACAATGAAGGTATATTGTTTGTCTCACGTGTGCTGTCTTTTTTTTTCCGTCTTTGTGCGTTTTAAGTGCAGTATGATTTATTTCGCTTACTTGTAGAAGAAAACTCCGTTCCAGGCGTGGCGAGCAGCCGCACCCAAGCCGGGCCACTGTGAGTACAAACAATAACAATTTGGTGTAATATCTCACGTTTTCCTTTGACAAGGTTGCCGCCGGCCCCGCTCCGGAAAGAGCACAGCGGTGTTCCTCTTGTTGTCGCGCCGTCTCCTTGGATTCGAAAGTCGTCTTTTCCGCTGCCTCCTATGCTTTACCGCGACAGGGCGTCCAAGATGCTCATCCGTACAAACGACAGTGGTAAAGTCGACCTAAACCGTATTCCAGATAGCCAATAGGAGGGAGAGCGCGTCTCGCACGTCTTCTTCATCCGACGCCATGCTACAAGTGTAATAAATATCTCTTTATGTGCGGAGCTGCAACATGTCTGAGTGGAAATGCGCACGACCCCCACAAAAAGAAAAAAAGAAAAAAGACAAAGACCCGGAATGGAACGGAAAGGCACGTGTAAGCAGACACCTTGAGTGGAATGGGGAAATTGGGTTTTTATGATGCAGCTCTTATGAAAAGAAAGTTGTTTAATAGACCACGTTGCGAGTGTGATAGGCAGAAAATCCTCCGAGACCCCAATTGGGGGCTTTTTGCCCTGCATCGACAGACCAAGACTCACCTTTTCAAACATGCTTCAGATTTCCGATTGGTTCACCGCGGGGATGACCGACCGTAAGACCGTTGCACCAATGATCGACTCTTTTTTATTTGGGTGTGTCGGTATTGTGGGGATGTCTTTATAACAGCTCTCCTTTTCCTTATCTCTTGTTTAGGAGCACAACGGCAACAACAACAACTGGTGTCATTATAGAAATACCATGGCGGCTCGAATACCACGCACCTCCACAGCATCGAGTCCATCTCCCCCAACGCCCTTCTGGTTTGGCGGTGCGGCCTCATGCGTGGCTACACTCGTGTCCCATCCATTCGACCTTACCAAAGTGCGGCTGCAGACGTTGACAGTGAAGAACCCTCCTCGTCACTGGCTGCATTTAGGACCCAATTCCATGATCAGCATAATGTGGAAGATCGTCCGCACCGAGGGGCCGAGTGCGCTCTACAGTGGCCTGTCTGCGAGTCTCTTGCGGCAAGGCACCTATTCGACCATTCGGTTCGGCTTGTATGAAAAATTCAAATATGTGGTAGCCAAGGACGAGAGTAAGCATCAATCTTGTGCTCAGAATGGATGAGGGAGGCTTATTATTATTGTTATTATTATTATTTGGTATAATTAGAACCCACCTTTGGCCAGCTTTTGTTTTGTTCCACCGCAGCAGGTATTCTTGGCGGCGCCTCTGGTAATCCAAGCGACGTCGTCAACGTCCGTATGCAAAACGACGGCCAGCTCCCTCCCGGCCAGCGACGTAACTACAAGAATGCAATTGATGGCATGCTGCGTATCTGCCGTGACGAGGGCCCAGGCGTGCTCCTAAAGGGGTTGGGCTGGAGTACCAACCGAGCTGTCATCATGACTGTATCCCAAATGACGAGCTATGACCTCTTCAAAGACCTCCTCCTCGGGCCTCTCAAATGCCACGACGGCTGGACCACCCATTTTGGTGCCAGTTTACTCGCGGTAAGACTTACGCAACAGTCATGTGCATCCACGTTATTCATGCAGAATTATTTAGGCTCTTGTGGCAACAACGGCATGCTCACCCCTGGATGTCATCAAGACGCGAATCATGGCTGCCGCTGCCAACACTGATAAACGCATTCCTGCTCTGACCATCATCCGCCATATGCATAGAACGGAGGGCCTCTCCTCCTTCTTCAAGGGCTGGACTCCCGCCTTTATCCGACTCGGCCCTCAGACCATCGTTACCTTTATCGTGCTGGAGCAATTCAAAAAGTACTGGCACCGTTTTTACTATTAGCATCCCTTCATTGACCCGATACCCCCACCTTCGTTTATTATAATGACTCCTCTAAGCATGTTGCATGTTGCATATTTATTTTATTTTGTATCTCATGATATAAATTCATCTATTCCTTGTTTGCATCCACACCTCCCGGTCCGAGCGCGAACCGTCTTGTCACCGCACGTGGTATCTCCTCCTCGTGATGCGTCACTAGGATTAAGGATTGTTGCGGCTGCATATGATCCTCCAGCCACTGGTTCACGTTCTTGATCATACCGTCGTCCAGGCCTTGGAAGGGCTCGTCCCAGATAATCAGCTTCGGCATCTTAACAAGCGAGCGAATTAAGAGGACCATACGTTGCTCGCCTGTCGACATGTCCCGGAGCCGGCGTGACAGGAACGCCTCGAGCTTGAACTCGCCAAACAGGCGCTCGATGGTCTGTGTCTGTTCTAACGAGAGCTTGCGTGGGGTCACGACGTCGAAAAAGCCTGTACCGGCTGCTTCCAAGCCGGTCAGGGCCTGATTAAAGTACAGGTGGATTTCGGGGCTCACAAGGCCGACACGTTGCTTAATGTCCCAGATGGATTCTCCTGTGCCACGCTTGCGCCCAAACAAGAATAGGTCGTTCGCATACGCCTGCGGGTGGTCACCGGTAAGAAACGAGAGCAGCGTCGTCTTGCCCGAGCCGTTCGGGCCAATCAGCGCCCATCGCTCGCCTTCCTTGACAGTCCAAGAGATATTGTCCAAGATCTTGGTGCCGCTGTACACCACGTTCACGTCGCGGAGCTCCACGACAGGATCCCTGGGGGTATCTTCCAGCTTTTGCAACTTGGCCAGGTACGCCTCCTTCTCGGCCTTTTCCTTGGCCGCAATGACCTTGCGCTCGGCAAGGTATTCCTCAGGTTGGCCGTGCCATGCGATCTGCATCTGGTTCAGGGTCACGACGTCTGTCGCCCACGAAGGAATCTCGTCCTGGGGACGCAGGACAAGCACGACGGGAAGACCGTCATTTGCGAGGTTGCCGAGGAGTCCCAGCAGCCGCTCACGATGTTCGACATCCAGACCCACTACGTGAGAAAAAAGAAGAAAACTGCGTTAGTGTATGAAAAGCAACGTTTTATCCTACTTACTAAGAGGTTCATCTAGAATTAGCATTTTAGGGTCACGCAGTAGCGCACGCGCGAGACGTGCTCGTCTGGTTTGCCCGTTCGAGAGCTTGACAAACGACAAGTCGAGCAGGTGACCGATATCGAGTTGTCGTGCAACCTCGTCAATCGTCTTTTTGGATGACTTCTGGGAAGCTTCGAGGTAGGAGCGCAGCGTAAGGTCATTGTCAGGGTCGCTACATTCAGGCATGAATACACTACAAAGCCTATCCAGATTGAAGGAGGCCCTACCTGAAATTGAAGCGCTCTTGATAGTAATGACCACTATAAGAAAAGAGACTGGACTCTTCCTTGAAGGATACAAGGTGGATATGGTCGGACGGGTAGGGTGAGGCGTCTTTGGCCTTCATGGCCTCTTCTAACGCAGGCCAGCGCGCGGCTGTCAACGGCTTGATCAGGTGTCGGCCTGCCAATGCCTAGTAGAAATACATGCTTAATCCTCAGCCTGTACCTTTCTAAATAGGGGGCTTACCTCAGCCAACGTGGTTTTGCCTGCACTCACGGGTCCAGTAATGACCATGCGCTGGTCGCGTGAAAGTTTCAAGGACAGATCTTTGAAGGCAGGTTCGAGTGCGCCGAATCGATGCACGTTGGCATTTCTAAACTCGACGAGAGTCTGGTTGAAGCGCGTGCAATGACGCAGCACTGCGGCATGCTGACGGTAGAAAGGGCGGCTTATATTACCCCGCGCGAGAAGCATAATAGTAACGTAAGGAAGCACAGACTTTCTGTCTTTTACAGCCCATTTGGTTTAACTGACCATAGAGATGAAATTTTATTGGCAGGTCTGAATTGACCTGGCGTGACACATCTATGATCTTATTTCTTTTACCATATAAACCATCGTACGGTGATCATGTTCGCTTTTTACACAATGCTAAATGGGAGACAGGATATCCACACACATGTAGAGCGGCTTTATTGGGATAGGAAAATTACCTTTTTTCGCGTGTACCTTACCTGCCATTATTAGATAATCATCGCCGGAAGAAAAGCGTGCCGTGGTACGAAGAAAAGCCGCTTCCTATTTCACCACATATTTTATAGAATTACCCGCAAGTTGGGTGCACAGATTTGACTGGTGTAGGACCTGAATGATCTATCAAAAGAGCTCAGATCAGGCCAGTAGAGAAGTGAAAGAAAATCCCAACGTGGTCGTGGAAGACATCTATTTTTTCCATCTTTTTCTTTGCGTGGCCAATCCAGTGATCCGCCACCTCCTCATAAACAATAACAAAAGAAGAAAGAAAAATGCCACATGCCCCCGAGTGCTTTTCCTTTCAAACGGCACCCCTTTTTTTCCAGTGTTCTTCCGCTGCGTACAGCATGAAAAAAAAATCCAGTAATTCAAACTAGCTGGCTTGGAGACCGAGCCAAAAAAGGTGGATAAGGACGTCGCTTCCGAGCGCATGCCAAAAAGCGTATTTTATCGATTCGGCGCCCCAAATTGGGCTCGCCACGATGACGCGCGTTACACATGCGTATAAAGGGCAGAGGGTGATTTTTTTTCTTTTGTCTAATTCCACCTCTTCCTTTTTTCTATCATCCTCTCTCTCTCTTCTACTCTTTACCCTTTACTTTAACGATGACTGTTTGGCTCAACCACAAGCTCTCCTCGCTCTCGACTGTCCACAAGGTCGACGGCACCGAGGCCCAAAACCAGGCCATCAACGCCATCGCCGACGAGTTCGATGTCACGACCGACCAGCTCCGGGCTATCGTCAAACAATTCGTGGAGGAGATGCGCAAGGGTTTGGACCATGATGGCGCTACCGGTAAGTCCAAGGAGGAAAGGATATCAGTAAGCTGATGAAGTGGGGTCAGTTGCCATGATTCCCAGTTTCGTGACGGGTCGCCCCACCGGCGAGGAAAAGGGCCGGTACCTTGCCCTCGATCTCGGCGGCACGAACCTGCGTGTGTGTGAGTTCCAGCTCAAAGGCAAGGGCGAGTACAGCGTGCAGCAGCAAAAGTTCAAGGTGTCCGAGGAACTCAAGACGGGCGAGATGCGTGACCTCTGCGACTTTATTGCGGACTGTGTCGACAGCTTCTTGACCGAGCACGGCATCATGCCCGAACCCGGTCAGGAGCTGCAGCTCGGTTTCACCTTTTCCTTCCCTGTGCTCCAGACGGAAATCAACCGTGGTGTGCTCAAGCAGTGGACCAAGGGCTTCTCGGCCCGCGGTGCAGTTGACAAGGATGCCGCCATCCTCTTGCAGGACTCCTTCCGCCGTCGCAATCTTCCCGTCCACATTGCAGCGGTAAGTTCTTATTTTTCGGGTGGTAATGGTGGTTCAGAATAAT
Source organism: Syncephalastrum contaminatum (assembly GCA_013461545.1). NCBI lineage: Eukaryota > Fungi > Mucoromycota > Mucoromycetes > Mucorales > Syncephalastraceae > Syncephalastrum > Syncephalastrum contaminatum. The sequence goes on along the minus strand of VAFG01000345.1, from coordinate 107,497 downwards.
TCAGTGTTTTCCCGTTCGAACCGCCGGGGTGGGAGGGTGGGGACTGTTGGGTTACGACAAAGTGGGGTCTGAAGCGCACACAAAAGAGGGCGGGGTTCGCGGGGTAGATGACGGGGCGGGGCGGGACCCTGCCCAATTTGGACTAAGCCTCTGATGCTTTATCCTTTCACGGATCTACTCTTGACCCTGATGCTTATTATGTCATATCACCATTAGATCGTCAACGACACCGTCGGTACCCTCATGGCCTACGCCTACACTGTGCCTGAAACCACCATGGGTGTCATCATGGGCACGGGAACCAATGCCAGTAAGTAACAGGCCATGTTCACCACGTGTCTGCGTTGCATGGCTGACATGACCTTGAAAGGTTACTACCAGGACTTGAGCGACATGCCCAAGTGGAAGCGCCCAATCGCTCCCGGTGGCGAGATGGTCATCAACATGGAATGGGGTGCTTTTGACTGCGAACGCCGTGTGCTCCCGCTCACCATCTACGACAACAAGCTTGACCGCGAGTCGATCAATGTCCATCAACAGCTGTTTGAAAAGATGATCTCGGGCATGTACCTCGGCGAGATTTCGCGCAACGTGCTGCTCAACCTCATTGACCGCTACCTCCTCTTTGACGGCAAGTCGTCCAAGGATTTCAACACCCAGTGGCGCTTCGAGACCGCCTACATGTCCACCATCGAGACTGACAACTCGCCTGAACTGACCGAGACCAAGCGCATCCTCGAGGACACGATGGGCATCCCGTCCACGACCTTGGTCGACCGTCAGATTGTCAAGAAGGTCAGCCAGTTTGTTGGTCGCCGTGCCGCCCGTCTGGCCGCTTGTGGTTTGAGCGGTATCATGTCCCACAAGGACATTGTCGAGAAAGGCTGCACCATCGCCATCGACGGCTCCCTGTTTGAGTTCTATCCCAACTTTGAAAAGAACATGCGCGAGGCGATGCGTGAGTTGTTTGGTGCGGATACGGCGACCAAGGTCAAGTTTGCGCTGGCTCGCGACGGTTCTGGTCTTGGTGCTGCCATCATTGCCATGGTGGCTGACAAGGCCCACACTTCTGCCTAGATGACATAGGCCCCTCAATCATCCTCTTCCCTCCGCTATCCACCCCTCAGGCAACACACTCACTCACTCTAGTACACAAACACACACACGCACTTTTTTCTTCCTCTTCTCTTACATATCCCTTCCTCACACACAAACCCTAAGGCATGAGCATTCCTACCCTTTCTTGTATAGGCCCCGCACTGTAAACTTTTTTTCTTGACCCTTTTTTTCTTTTTGGCATAAAACATTATTTTTTTCTTCCCGCGGATATCCACTCTTCCCGCTTTTCCCCGTGTGGACCCTGCACACGAGCCGGAGCCTCAAAGTGTGCCTGGTTCCTGAAACCAGTCATCTCTTGTATCAAAAGCACCATCTCCTTTGAACAAAACGCTCTTCATTGTTTTGTGTGTCCATATCTTGCTGCGTCATATATGGTATGGAAAATGTAGAATGGTGACCACGTGCTTCTTCCCACAAAGATCGACCTGCACATATATGGGAGGAGGGAATGCCATCTGAAACACACCGCTTTCATGACCCAGAAAAATGGGATACTTTTGGCCTTCGGTCTTCAGCATGACCCGTAATACATAGATCCCATGATGATAACATAAAATAGATGCTTAGAGTTAGACTTCAATCTCTCTACACCATTTTTTCCACAAAGCGGTGTGGACTGACTGGGTGGGCGGTATTACCGCGGCCACGACTCCGCTCACGAGGTTTTCTTTAGAGCCTGTCCTATCGCGTTAATCAGTTATTATACCGCAATATGAAGCTGATAGGATGAAATATGTACTCCGTCATCTATTCTCTACCTGCCCAACATGAATTCGCAGCAGCATGAATCCATCGCTATCACAATGCATAAAATTTCGACGGCCGGCAACAACTCATAACAAATATTTATTATGTTTTACATCTATACATTTAAGCTGTAAAACTCAGAAAAGGAATCCAAAAGAAGGAACCCAGGGAAATCAGTACCCTATCTAGGAGGATGACTTGCTGGAACACAAGGAAATGTCATCAGAGCCAGAAAGGTTCACACAAATGTTATCCGGCGTCGTATCCGCGGGTGTGATATTTATCTTGGTCAACTGAATGTTTTCACAAGGCGTCTTGCTCGAGCAATTGATGTTGATGATCGGCTCACCCGCGTCGGAGGTGAAGCCATAGACATTGTTGAATGTGATATCTTTGAAGGTCAGCGACTTGGTTTCGTCGCCATTACAATAGTCGGGCTGGTTGTTATCACAGTAATCTATGGATATGCCCAGTGAGTATATTGCTTTTCCCTATAATCTGTAACCTACGAGTAGTGATTACAATAGGGTTGTCGACATACGTCACTTCGAAGTCATCAAAAGTAACATTCGAGACGTAGCCGGTGCCACCATCCCAAGCCTTGACTCTATGTAAAGAGTATACAGTCAATATCATGAGGACAACGTTAACACAAGAGTCGAAATACCTTGCGCCGTTTTGGCAGTTGTCACAAGTGATGTTGTGAACATAAATATTCGAGGCAAAGTCATACTCGCCATCACGTGCGTACTGGCCGAGAGATCCGACCGAGATTCCGTGCGAGCCAAAGCAGTAGAGGTTTTCAATGAGAACATTGGTTGAGTTGGCGCGGATGGAGACGCAGTCGTCGTTGTTGATAATCTCAGAATTGCGGATTACAATATTCTCAGACCGGTAAACATCAAATCCATCCGAATTGTGAGCCGCATGCTATATATATACAATTCGTATGAACATTTATGATATCGGAAGCGAGTGATGGAGAAGGCTTACCTGTGAGTTGGAGTAGGAACGGATGCGCAAATTCTCGAAGACAGCATTCTTGGTGTCACGCATCAAAAAGGTCCAGAAAGGCACCTGAGTCATGAGGATATCAGAAACTTCCAGGCCGGTAACGTTTTCAAATGTCAAAGCAACAGGGCGAGGATCTTTTGCCTACAACAAATATTGAAAAAAAAACACTTCATTATTATCAGGTCACTTCCGAGCCAGCTTATATATACCTCGGCATTCCACCAGACTTGAGCGTTGCCATCGATGGTACCGCCACCGTCGATACGGATATCTTTACCAGCCATAAACCACCACGTTCCGGCGCTTTGGTAGTCGAGGAGATACATGTTATCGACCCAATAGGTCATGTTGTCGCTGAAGAGGATCGTACCCTCGAGCGAGATATGGACGTTATCCAAACCGGTTGTGTTCATCGGCTTCTCGACATGATACACCTTGTGCTTTTCAAACACGATGGTTGAGTCTTTTTTGCAGCGCTCAAATGTGGATACAATGGCTTCAGAGGCATCTCCGCCAGATGCAGGGATAACACACTTCTGAGTGTGGGTCGGCGCGGCGAAAACAGTTTGGGTGAGAACGCCCGCAAAAAGTAGAATCGAGGTGGCACGCATTAATAACTTTTGTTACCCCACATTTTGTCACGCAGATCTCCACTACCTGCCTTTATACTGACTGACATTGGTGTTTCGTCGTGGGAAGAGACAGGGCATGTTTAATCTCTCCGTTCTTATTCTCCGTATGAAAATTGCTATTCTCCGTTGCCTTTCTCCTTATCATTTCACCTTTTCCACTCATAAATTGTGCGTTTCCCAGATCTTTAAGTCCCGGAATTGGGAAATTAATAAGGCGCATGTGGAATCGTGACAAAGATTAAGTTCTCCACGGATGGACTTGGTCTCATTATATAAGCGGAAGAGTGACTTTGCGATATAGAATTAAGCATGACTAAAAACAAATGTCTCGCTAAGATCCACCTATTTTTCCCCATACTGAGAAACTATATAAAGTCAGAGCACAAAAGCCGGAAACCTTGGTCATATATTCGTATTTTCTTGCGCAAGTACTCACTTAAACGCATTTATCTATACTATTATTGCTTGTCGTTAGCATCGGGCTGTGGTGCATAGACAGCATTCCCATCCATGCTCCTTGATGCATACAGGCTCACTAGCCACTGCGAAGTATAATGTTAGGACATCCACTGGAAATATATAAACGCAATCCTGGTGCCTGGAGTCTTCTAGGTGATTAGTACCATGGCTTTGGACTACAAGTATACTTTGCATCCTATCCAATGATAATGCCTCTAATCGTATTTCCATCCTTGTGCATAAATCATGGTGTAACCATAACTTTTTCCTCCAACAAAATGTGATGTCTTTAATAGCATCTATCATTTGAAGCACTCACCTTGATGCCAATTCAATACGCGAATTCTAGTTGATAATCGTGGGTCCAAGTATCGCGTCCGCCTCGACTTTCTGGAAGAGACGCAATGTAGCAATTTGTAAAAGCTTAGGCCGAAAGATAGCTCATTTATAGAATAATACGGGGTAGACACTGACTGTATTCCTTTGTATATTAGTGAGTATGACGATGAAAGCCGTGACACATATTAAAGAGAAGGACATATCTGCACCATTATTAAAGTTTTGTGTTCAGTATTACAGGAATTAAATGCAGCCACATAGAACAGTACCTGGAGGACGAGGGCTGCGGGTTTTCGCTCGTTTCATGTTGCAGATATCTGAAGCATCTGCACAATAAAGGCAATCGCTAGTCACAAAAGCAGACGTCTTGGCTGTCCTCTGCTAAGCTCGAAGCGCCTCCTTGTCTAAGCGCATCACTTGATACGTGCATTTCAGTGGACCTATTCCGCCATTTTTCCAACGGTATCCAATCGCCTGTCTTCCACTGACTTCTTCACTGACCATGTACCCAATGTACCTAACGAACCAATTGTCGATTCATTTTAGTTAGCTTTGAGCGACAAACCGTCCAGAGTCTACCTTGTCTGGAGTGTCTGTCCAGGTGTAACTTGTCACACTGCTCGCACGTGTCAGTAGCATAATCAGTGTTGACGTCTGATATCTTGTCCTTTGCCGAAGATGTATGCATGCATAGTGGTGCGTATATCTATCAGTAGGTATCCTCACTTGAGAAAAAGGGAATAAATGGCTAAAGGGAAGCAATTGGATATTATTTCGCCGTGAGCACACCCATTGGTTCCATAGTAATGCTCTCTACCCTACAAATCCAGTTTCAATATTGTTACCAAGGTGACACAAGAGGCACCGAGAAAGCGACAAATTGCCATTCATGTCCGGGATATGTCTGAGCGCCGCAGCGCACAAAAAGTTTAAGCGTAACCTTGGTTACCCATGACAACTTTCGGTTCTTCTCTTTTCTTTTCCTTCCACCTTTCATTTTTATTTACTTAATTATCTGCGATGCCGGACTCGTCGAAATCGCCCAAGCTAATCTTGCGAACATACCAAGAAGAAGACAAGGCAGGAGTTCGGCAACTGTTCTCAAGCACATACTATGCATTAGTACCGGAAGGGATTCGACGCAAGCTGTGGTCGCCCATGACGTGGGTTTTATGGTTTGGAGTCTACTCGTTGCTTCTGGCGGGAGTGCCACGCGTAATCCTTGGAGCCGAGCGGGACAAGGACACGTGGACCGAGTTCTTTATAAAGATGTTTCTGTCGTCGAGCTGGGCTGCGGTAGGCTTCATTCTCCTCTACTTTAAAACGGAGCGACACGATCTCCGGGAGCGGGTCCAGGCTGGCCTGGAGAACGATCTCAACGATCCCGAGGTGCACTACCTCAACTGGCGCAAGGATGGTGACTCCCGAGAACGACGCCCGTCGCAAGAACAAACCGCTTCCCATTTCTGGGTCCTGACCGTCGATGATGCCCTCGCCGGTATGGTCGCCTTGGCTTGCTACGATGACCGTGTCATGAGCCGCTGTCCACCCGTCGGTAACGCCTTACAACAATTTGGCGCCTCCTTCTTCCAGTCCCTCGGCCGCCCCGTGCCCGACCTCTGCAAGCCTGAACAGACCATGGATGTCTTTGCTGAGCCAAGCGAACCTCACACTGCCACACTTACCCGCCTAGCCGTCGAAAACAGTTACCAGAACTGCGGTTTATCTACCCTTTTAATCAGCCGGCTTATGACATGGGCGGGCGAACACGGCATCGAAAAGATCTATGCACACACGAATGAGCTCGAGATGGGTGCTGAGCAAATCCTGTCTAAAAGACATGGTTTCAAGCTCGTGTACAAACAGAAACTGGATTGGTTCGGCAAGTACAAGGCCACCTGGGTATGTGAAGTACAGCCATGGTTAGAGAAGAATAAGGATACTACTGGCTACTACAAGCGTAAATAAAAGTGGTTGTGGCATACCGACGTTATAGGTACTCTTTATCGCGTATCGTCTATGTTACGTTCAATTAGTATGTACGCATGCACTTAAAGTCTTGCTGCCATCGATGCAAAACGGCACCGGCCCCAATAACCTTTCGCATACGTAGAAGCGGAATCTAACATTCTTTGTACAAACGGGAGCATCGCAGAAATGTCCTGTATGGCATCCCTTAGTAATGGTCCCTGTAAGTGCTGTTAAAGACCACTTATGTATTCCGATTCAACGGTCAAACATGAGCCTATGCTCTGATTTGACAGTGGACCCAAAATCGGGAAAATAATGCATGGCAGGTAGAAAAAAAATTCTTTTTCACTCATGACAGCCACGGCCAACGACGTTTCCAGCACGCCAGCCGAGCAGTCCACCACCACTGTAGAACAACCTTCTGTTATGCAGTCAGCTACTGATTCACCTTTGCCCAATGGCACCGTTGCTGAAAACCAAACGACGATCTCTAATGCCAACGACCAGGGCCTGAGCAGCACCAGCAGTCCCCAGGACCTGTCAGTCGGTACACCCGAGAATACCGTTCCCGTTGTCCAAGACAAGGACGTCACTCAGCCTGCTCTTGTTGTCGAATCGACACCAACGGCCCATGCCCAGCCCGCTTCTGTCAATGAAGCGATTGCAGGAGATCAAGTCGAGACACCCGCTGTCGGCGCAACAGCCGCTACTCAGCCCGCACCTGTCGCTCCTGTCGTGGAGTCTGCGACTGTGGAGCCTATCATTGAAGCTGAAGTCAAAGCAGCTGCAGAACCTTCTACTGAATCCGTCGCTGAGCCTGTCGGTGAGCCTGTCGTAGAACAGCCCGGGGAACAACAGTATGAAGTACAGGCTGAGGATAAGCCTGCTGTGGAACAGCCTGTAAGAACGGGCGAAAACGACGATCAAGCAAACGCAGCCATGGACACCACCGAGGCTCCTGCAGTAAATGAAGTCGCAGCTGGAGCAACCGTTGCCATTGCCAACGAGACTAGCGTCGCGCCTATGCAAGGCGTAGAAACGACTGCCGAAGAAGAAGCGAGCCGCAAGCGCGCCTTGGAAGACGAAGAAGAGCCAGCCAACGAAGGCGAGGCAAAGAAGCTCAAGACAGAAGAAGTGGTGCAAGAGCATAAACCCATGGATCCAGAGCAGCTTAAGCTGGAAAACTACCGCCTCTCAGTCGACACCGTGCAGCGCTTGGGTGACCGCGGCATCACGTCTCTCTTTGAAGTCCAGGCTGCGACTTTTGATGCCATCTACGACGGCCAGGATGTCCTGGCTCGCGCACGCACAGGTACAGGCAAGACCTTGGCCTTTGCCTTGCCTGTCATCGAGCGCCTTTTCGAAGCCAACACGACCGAGGAGGGTCGTGCGCCGCGCGTCCTTGTACTCTGCCCAACCCGCGATCTCGCCATCCAGGTCGCGGCCGATTTCAAGTGGCTCTCCGGTGATCGCCTTACCGTTCTGCAGATCTATGGCGGCACGCCTTATGAGGACCAGATTGCAACCCTGAAGCGCGGCGTGGATGTCGTTGTTGGTACACCGGGCCGTATTCTGGATCATATCAAGTCGGGTAACCTCATTCTGAAAGGTTTGAAGTATATCACGCTCGACGAGGCAGATGAAATGTAAGAAACTGCTTATATGAGAAACAAGTAAACTTACATGTATCCTAGGCTGAACGCCCGCGGTTTTCAAGAAGACACGTTCAACGTCCTCGATCACATCCACAAGCAAAAGGAGACGCACGACTACCAGACCTTGCTCTTTTCCGCAACCGTGCCTGATTCGGTAAAGGAAGCCATTGACAAATTCATGAAGCGTGAGTATATCACCAAAGATCTCGTGGGCAACGACAAGAACCGGACCAACAAGAATATCCGGCATATCCAGATTCAGTCCTCATACCAGAGTCGACCCGACCTGATTGGTGACATTGTGAATGTGTTTGGCCGGAGCGGTTCGACCGTCATTTTCTGCCTGACCAAGGCCGAGGCCAACATCTTGGGCTCTAACGACCGCCTCAAGAGAGCTGCCATCCTCCACGGCGACATCTCGCAGAGTCTGCGCGAGAGCACCATGAAACGGTTCCGCCAGGGCGCAATCAAGACCTTGGTCTGCACCGATGTCCTCGCGCGTGGTCTGGATATCCCGCTCGTCGACTTGGTCATCAACTGCCAGCCCCCATTCGACACTGAGAGCTACGTCCACCGCTCAGGCCGCACGGGCCGTGCCGGCCGCAAGGGCATCTGCGTCACCTTCTACAAACCCGACGAAGAGTTTGCCCTCCGGCAGATTACCGAGCGTACCGGTGTCCAGTTTGAGTTCATGTCTGCCCCTCGTCCCGAGGATCTGATCGAGGCAGTGCTCCAGGAAGCGGTCGATACCGTCGATACCGTCCAGGAAGATGTCCTTCCTTTCTTTGACAAGACGGCCACGGATCTGATTGACAAGCATGGCGCGGCCAAGACCGTCTCGAGCCTGCTCGCCTTTATTAGCGGCTATCACCAGGGCATTGTCAAGCGCTCGCTCCTGACCTCCAGCCCGTTGCTGACTACCGTCCACTTTGAGCTTACCGACGTGGTGTCAAACCCCATCGGCCATATCAAGGATCTCCTCAAGGCAAAGAGCTTCCGCATCGTTGGCCTTGTCGAGGAGTGGCGCCTTTCCAAGGATCTCAAGTCGGTCTTTGCCGATGCCGACACGAACTATGTGCAGCTTAAGGATGGCGTCGTCCACCTCGACGAGCAGGTCTATGATGACGATCATCTCAAGGTGAGCCTGCCCACGAGTCTGCCCGACCTGCGACCCAAGGACAGCCGCGACATGAACTCGGGTGGTGGTCGCGGAGGCGGTCGTGGCGGCGGTCGTGGCGGTCGTGGTCGTGGAGGCAAGCGTGGTGGTCGCGGTGGTGGCGGCCGCGGAGGCCGTGGCGGTGGAGGTGACCGTCGTAATTAGGCTATGAACATTGTTCACTTTTCCTTTATTGCATATTCCCCCATACACCGTTCATTGTGCTTGTATTAGTATATATATATTCATTTTGATTTCTGTTATTGCATTCACATACGCATCCTTAGAATAAAAAAGTAAGACAATTTCTGGCTATATTATGTGACCTAGTCCTCCTCCTCCTCTTCTTCGCTGTCCGTCACTTGCTCTCCGCGATCCCGTAATCTCTTGCGGTATTTTTTGATATCCATGTCTTGCTCACCTATCAAACGTACACACATACTCATGTTAATATACCGCGAGTACCATCGCTTCTCTTTTTTCTCTTTTTTGTCGTACCCATGCAGACGAGCAAGTCCTCTTGCTCTTTTTCCAGGGTAGAAAGCGACTCTTGTGCGGCAACGCGGCCGGCTTCTGCTTCCTTGACTTGATTACGCAGCGTCTCTTGCTGGGCGTGCGCTTCGGCAAGCTCCTTCTTCAGCGCCTCCTGGCTCGTCTGAGCGCTTTGAAGCTGATCCTTCAAACCGTTGCGCTCTTGCTCGGTTTCCTTGAGCTGATCGCGTACCTTTTCATCCTCCGTTTTCTATCCAAAAGTGAAGATTCGTTATTTCCACAAAATGCATTTCACTTGTTTTATCCTGTTTACCATGGCTGCCATGGCGCTTTCCAGTTGGTGCACCTTGTCTCGCAGTTGCTTCAGTTCATCGGCTTGATTCTGTATTGTCGTTCGATAGTTTTGGATCTCTTGTTCAGACTCAGGACCGGCTGGGACAACAACTAAAGCAAATGTCAGCCCATAAAACCATGATTATATTCCACTACTTGCCTTCTTGCTTCTTTTGGTAGCTTGACGGCTTGCGCTTCATGGATCGCTGGATGTGTTCTAAGTAAACGTGAGTTCTAAGTTCCTTTTTTTCCCATTGCACATACCATAGGTATCCTTGAAAAACTCGGCAAAAGTATTGTCGATGATCAAGGAGGGTAGCGAGCCTGTCGTACTTGAAACGGACTCGTCCACTGTGGATATCTGGAGGTATTCACCTGCATTTTTGAGGGCAGGACTGTCACGCAGACGGGCCAAGACGCTGGTGAACAGATCGACACGGCTGGACAGAATGGCTTGGAGCTTCTCTCTGTAGCAAAAGTGAGCAGGTTGGTACCACCGTCATGATGCATACCTGTCGAGGGGTGTATGGGGATCATTGTTGTATTCATAGGTGATGCCGAGCAGAAATGCAGCCAGGCCCTGAACAATGGGGTCGTTGGCGGACGACTGGATTTCTTGGATCAACTAGAATAAGACAGTGAGCAATAGGCGTAGATAAGAAATACATGTCTACATACGAATTGGATATGTGTGCTTTCACCCAAAAAGAGACTGACAGAAGACTGGCTGTCGTAGAGCCACGTGCAGAGGAGACAGAGATACGCTATGGGTATTCTGGAGTTGGTCGTCGATACCTTGAGTGACATCAAGAGCTGGGCGACAATATGATGCAGCAGCGGCACCGGTTCCTCGCCTAGATGCGATCAGTCCATAGTCTCAATTCTCTTTAGGTACTTACCGTTCGCCTCTTCACCAAACTGGATGGCCCCGGCCATCTGCTTGGCCTGCTCATTGTCACGGATGACATGGGATAAAATGGCACAGGCAAACCAGACTTTGTAGGGATCCTTGGCCGACAACTCCCAGTTCTGGACGGCATCGAGAAGAAGAGAGCCAGCTGAGAAAGGTTTATCTAACACAGAGTGAGTTCCATATACTGTCTGTGTCTGTGTCCTTTGAGTTCACCTGCAAAGTTGGAGTTGACATTGTCACCGGGCGGTGTCTTGAGCATCGAAGCGAGGACGACCTGGGCATCGTTATTTTCCTCCACACACGCACAGACAGCGTACGCGGCTGCGGCCCGGCTGCCGTAGCTGTAGTGTGCGTCAGGGTCGGCCGAGACGGCCAATGCAATCAAAGATACGAGGGCGGGACGAGGCAGGCCGGGCGGGGCCTCTGGGTCGATCGCGCCGTCGACCATGCGAGGCGGGCTCGCGACCACAGTTTTGGCAAACAAGTCCTGGTTGACAGCGTTGGCGCGGATCACGAATGCCAGGGCATAGATTGCCTCGCTGCGGACGACGGGGGGCGCATTCGAGCAGATGCCGAGCTGGATCACGGGTAACAAAATGCCGCTCTGGGCCAGGACCTTTTGATTCACGCCCGTGTTGGCACCGTCGGGCTCGGTGAGGATTCTAATGAGCTCAAGGACGAGCACGGTATTGGCGAGTTTCTGAGGGGGCCAGTCTTCATACGAGAACGGCACGTGATCGGCGTCGCTGTCACCGACATAGCCGAGCAAACCTGGGATCTCTTGCATGCAGCTCGTCTCACGAAAGTAGATCTAATATCCTTTGGAGTGAGCATCAGGACCACCTCCATGGGTTTCATCCTTCACTGACCTGATTGGACACGTTGTAACGCAGCAAATTATGCATCAGTGCCAAACTGTCCTGGACAATAATGCCACCCGAGATGCCTTCTTCCTCTTCAATGACACCGAGCAGCTTCTCAAAGACGCCTTGGAATGCGACGAGCTTTTGAATTTCCGAGTTGGTCTGGGTGAGCGTCGTTAGCAGCAACAAGCTTTCTGTCACATGAAGTGAGTGATAGGCGAATAATCCTATATTGGGTCGTGTTACCGTTGCGGATAATGTCGCGTTTGTCGTTGAGCAGGTCGACAAGACGAGTGATACCCATCGGACTCGTCAGGATACATTGCTGAATACCACCCATACGGTTGGCAGCAAGCGTTGCAAGGAGTTTTATGGCATTGTAGCGCACATAGAAGTCAAATTCCTCGAGGATATCGAGCACGATCGTAACGTTATTCGTATCCTATAAAACAAAAGTTGGCATGATTGTACCCAGCGTGTCTACCCTTAATTACCTTGAGGAACAGATCCGAGTACTTGTAGCCAATATCATCCGATGCATTCTATTTGACATTGTAAGCGTCAATGTAATTTAGTAGAGGTGTTGTCATGATACACACGGGTTGGTTAACAGTGCAAAGCGAGGCAAAAGTTTCGAGCAAGGACTTTGTAATGTCGGCATCGGCGTAGTCCATGTGGAGGACTTTAACAAGACCAGGAAAGGCACCATCGCCGACGTTCTTCAGAGAAATGAATAAATGGGGTCAAGTCGAGTTTAGGTTGTTGTTGTACCTGAGGGTAATCTCGGACAAGGCCCTTGAGACTAAGGACACCAGCGCGACGGTCTTCGAGAAGAGTAGCGGTCTCGAGGCAATCAGCGAGCTTTTCAATGGTCTCATCTACAGACTGAGGCTGGCCCTGAGGACCTCGAATGGCATTGTAGCCCTGTCGAAAGAAGTCCATGGATGGATGCAACTAAAAACGAAGGAAAGGGAAAGAACACGCGAGGGAGCGCGCAAAATAAAAGCGATAACCAGCAGGAACCCAAAATCAGAAAATGGGTCTTCTCCACCTTCCGCCCTCCCTCTTATACACACCCTTATTTTTTCTTTTCTTTTTCTGGTGTTGTGAGCTGTACAGTGTATATTTTTATTCCAGACAGTTTATCCCTCCTTCTCGTTGAGCTTCTTTTCCAGCTTATCGAATTCCTGGAGAGCAACAGCCTCGCTTTCGTCAATGACCTGCTCGACGCCCTGGACTTCGGGAATGTAATGCATCAGCATGTTCTCGATACCGTTCTTCAAGGTCACGACGGAGCTATCACAGCCACGGCAACTGCCCTTGAGCTTGAGCTTGACGATACCACCCTCGAAGCCGCAATACTCAATGTCACCTCCGTCTTCCTGGATCGCCGGTCGGATGCGGGTATCCAGCAGTTCTTTGATCATCTGCACTTCCTCGGGATCATCCGGCAGGATCGTCGTATCGCTCTGGGCCAGGTCGTTCTCGTCATAAAGAATGGGCTGACCGGACGAAAAGTGATCCATGATGGCAGCGTAGATATCAGGCTTCATCAGCTGCCATTCACTGCTCGGCTCTTTCGAGACGGTGACGAAGTCAGGGCCGAAAAAGACACCCGAGATACCGTCAATCTGGAAGAGCTGCTTAGCCAGAGGTGATTTCATTGATTCTCTTGTGTCCAGAAACTCCATGGAACCGCTGCCAAGGACAGGCGTGCCCGGGATAAACTTGAGTGAGTCTTCGTTCGGGGTAGGCTCGGTCTGAATAAACATCGTACGCACTTCATGACACGTTAATACAAGTCCTACACGAAGTGTATAGCATACCTTGCTGACGGCCCAGTAAAGGAACGGTGCGATGGATCATGGTCTTGCGGGCAGGGACATTGGCCTTGTAAAAGAAGGATCGAGCGTGGGGTGTGCTACGTGCGGTCTGTTGCGCCAGAGGTACTGTTCGCTTGGCCAATTGTTTGAGGGATCGCGACAACATGTTATTTTTGTTGTATATTTATGTGGAAGAGTAAAGTATATATGAAAACAAGACCAGACAGGCTTACAAATTCAATGGGCGACCTATGAAAAATAGAGAGCGCATGGTTTGACGTCAAGCTGAAACAAAAGCCGAAAAACCAGAGGCATCATCCGTCTGTGCAACCTTAATTTCATTTTTATCGTCCACTGACGAAGACTTTAATACCTGTAATAAAGGCCCATATAAGAAACAAAGACAGCGTGTAATGATTACTGACAATAGTACTTTGAACAAACAGAGAGAAAAGACGCTTGCTTTAAACTACTATACTGTATGTTATTTACTGCGCATTTCTATTACGTATCAGCCTGGCCCCGTCAAGAGGGCAAATACAGACCGCCTGGATTTACCCATCTGTCGAACCCGATAGTACTGTGCCTTTGAATATGCTTCTTCTTTAAACATTAAATAAATATAGCTATCATTTTCTACGGAGTCTTTCAACTTCTCTTGTCTCTATTGATAAATGGCTGCTTTGGGTATATATCGCGAATGATGATGGCTAATACTCGGTTATGGACCATAGTAGTATTATTAAGTCACTGGTGACTAGCAACAAAAAGTTTCATGTTATCTAATACAGCAGCTACGCTCCTTTTGCTCTATTACGACTAAAATATTATTTCGTAAGCTGGCCGACCGCGGGCAAATTGATGCCTGAGGGCAGCTGCACATCGACCGGCGACTTGCAAGGAATAGCATTAGCGATCGTACATTCCTTGGGCTGAGGAGGGCCGGCCGGCTGCTTTGACTGCTGTTGATCAGGGTGCAGCTTATGGTTGAGGGCGTTGTCGATATCCGCATTAGAGGGCGCATTGTCCTGAAGCTGCTGCGCATGGTCTTTCATCTCTTTGATTTTATCCTCGGAATTCTGCTGGGGTGTGGTTTGTCCTTGCGACGATGCAGGAGCCTCAGCGTTGGGTGTCTGTTGATCGACAGCAGCGGCCGGCTTTTGTTGGGGCAAGGCCGTCACCGAAAGCATGGCCGTAGCAGCCAAGGCGAGAAGGAGGATCTTGTTTCCAAAACGCATGATAGGTGGAATGACTTTCGAAACTGTCTCGGTTTTTCTTTTTCAGACTGCCCCATTTATACCATGGTATTATTCATCCCTTTTGTTTAGGAGACATTCGGCGTATTGCTGACTTTCTTTTTTTTTCTTTCTTCCCCCCCCCCTTCTGCACTCCTTATATACTATGTAAGTACGGACCATCATCAGCTCGACAGCTGTCTCCTTGATCAGGCACCATAATATTGCACGGAAAAACTTCACGCTGTACACTAACCATAAACGAGTAACATAGACGTGCCGGCGACGAGGAGGATTGGTTTGAATGTTTATCGTTTTAAAACAGCAGGTAGCTGTATGTCAACATGTACAACATGTACATGACAGCCACGGCATAATTTTTCATGAGTGTCAGAAGCGATAGCTATGTAAAGTTAGAAACATAGGAACAGGCATTATCATGAGGAGACCACAGACAATGGGATAAGGATATTTCCTAACAAAATGGGCACGAGCTAAAAAATATTTGAAGAAGCTGCATGCGAGTAGTAACCTGGCACCATTCCCTTGCCCACTCAAAGTATATAAACTAACTAGAATGGGGACACTCGTTGTCCCTCAAAAGACATACGTAGGTAATAAATATGTAATAAACATACACACGAGGCTGGACGTATCTGTAGAGACCAGGTGCTGG
>VAFG01000345.1:55469-79190 GCA_013461545.1 Syncephalastrum contaminatum | reverse complement strand
CTCAGCTGAAGAAAAAAAAAAAAAAAAAGATGGGACGAACGATGGGATGTGATATCGGGAACAAACAGGATATGCATGTGTATGCGCTGCGCAGTGCAAGTAAAAACCTTAACATCCTTACATATATTTGAGTGTAAATAGAGAGAAAGCACCATGTAGGAAAAGAAAGAGGGAGAGAGAAAAGCGAGGCGGAAAAAATAGAGCGTTCCTCATTGACTGAGGTGAGCGAGACTCAGCACCTGCATGATATATGCGCATAGACTCGTTATTTTTTTAATGCTGCGTAGGTTTTAGAGTAGCAGACATACAGATATACAGACATACATGTACATACACATATACATATACATAGCGTAATTCAAGTGGAAGAGTACTACGGACAGGCCCCAATATATGCTATGCAAACGACTCTGCAATATTTCTTTTCCACGTCTTTTTTTAAATGATCCTTTTTTCGGAAGCCTTGTGGAGCGTGAGCAACCACACGCCTTGTATTTAAAACTCACACCAGGTAGAGAGTGACAAGCCAGCCTCATGGCAAGTAATTCCTGTACGACTGTAACCTGCGACCAATCGAGCGGCAAAAACAAAATAATTCGCAACGTCATGTGTCCATTAAAAGAATGGAGAATCTTTTTGTTTTACGCACAAAGAGAAAAATAGTGATCGGCATCATTTGGGCCAAGTTTTTCTGTCTTGTGTCACGTCTCGAATACTTTTCTGTTTCCTTGAATGATGCTATGCAAGGCACATGCCCAAGCGATGCACGGCTATCAAATTTTTTTCTCGTGCTGCACCTTTTTGGTCCAGAACAAGAATTTGATAGAAGCAAAATCGCCCTTGTACATTAAAATACTCTTCATGAATATATTCCAACGGATGGGGATATATTATGAAAGAGAAGTAAACTTCTCAAAACCTATTTTCAATTAAGATTGACATTGTGTGTCCTTGATGTGCGTTCTTGCTGTCATTTAGCTGTCAAAATACTAGGGCTCCCCCCTTTACCCCCCCTTTCGTTTGACATTAAGAATCTCGGAAGCCTGCACAAGCGGGGGGAGCGGGGGAACAAAAAAGAAGCCAAATAGCAAAAAGCGCAGCAAGCCCACATATTACGTACACACGCATACATTCTAATGACCCACATATACAAAAACACGCGCATCCGGAGAAAGAAAAAAATAAAAAAAACTTCTTGGGACCGTGCACAACAAAGCCGTCTGACCAATCAGACCAGCAAGATGATTATTGTGGTTGTTTGTATTGCGTATGCGTCGTATGCAAGCCGTGGGCGCCAGCTTCAGCCGTGTTGGCACGCTGGAACTGGGTAAAGCCCCGTCCACCGCCAGCAGCCGATGACCGGCCCTGGAGAGGCTCATTGTTGGCTCCTGTCGCACCCAATGACCGTCCTAAAAGTCACGTTCCTGAATATCAATCCACGCTTTCTTTTTGGGCGTATAAACAAACCTCGTCCACGACCTCGACCGCGTCCTCGGCCTCGCCCTCGGCCCCGCCCTCCGCCCAAACGAGCGCTTCTGAAACGCGGATTGTTCATGGCCAGCTGCATCAGATCGGACGGGACTGACTGCCCCGAGCCTTCCAAGTTCTTGACAAGCTCGCCTGCAAACCGGTCTTCCTTTTTCGTGAGGAGCGTGCACGCCGTGCCCTTCATGCCTGCACGTCCGGTACGACCAATGCGGTGAACATGCGAGTCAATGTCGCGGGCGATATCATAATTGACAACCGTCTTGACTGATTTGATGTCGAGACCGCGTGCAGCAACATCGGTTGCGATGAGGATGGTGAATTTGTTGTTGCGGAAGTCCTTGAGCACTTTTTCGCGTTCATATTGCCGCAGATCACCATGAAGCGCTCCGCCTTCGGATTTGGTATTTACATGGTCAGCAACCACATGTTTTTAATACAAAAAATGTGCTTACATTCAAAACCAGCTTGTTCGACACTGCTCGCTAGCACATCGACCGCTCCTCGCCTGGATACAAAGATAATCACGCTGCCCTCTGTAAAAAAAGATAAAAAAAGAATGTGAGCTCGGTGATTCACGCGAAACCGGTGCATTGTTATACGACATGAAAGACAGCTCACCGACACAAAATCCGGGAAGTCGGCGCATTAACCAATCCCATTTTTGGACATCATCATCTAGCACGGTAACATTTTGCGTGATATCTTCGTTGGCCTGACCCGTTGTGCCGACGCTGATGCGCACTGGCTCCGTCGTGATTTCCCGCGCGAGGTATTCCACTTTTCTGGGAAACGTGGCACTGAATAATAATGCTGTAATACATTACCGAGCCGTCATTTACAAGCCCCTTGTTGTCACGCCTCCTTCTTGTTTTGTCGCTTACCTTGTCGATCAGGCCGTATGTTGTCGCAGATGGAGCGAACCTGGGGTTCTTAGAAGATTGTCAGTCGCCTTTATGAATGGACCAAGTTTTTCGGTGTCGTACCAAACCCCAAATCAAACATGCGGTCGGCTTCATCGAGGACCAAGTAGCTAACTCTTCTCAGATTCGTGGCCTTCATTTTAATCATGTCAATAAAGCGGCCGGGGGTGGCCACGATGATTTCCGCTGTGCCGCTCCTTAGTTGCTTGAACTGGTCCATCTTGGAAGCACCACCATATACGGCAGCCACCCTGCACATCATCGTGATTCAGACTTTCTTCTGCTTTACGCTTCCCCCCTCCCCCTCCTCGCTTCCTCTTTTTCTTTCCTTTCCCTGTCAAGTACCTGAGCCCATACGCCTTGGCAAACTTTTTCGCCTCCGCATAGATCTGGACGGCCAGCTCACGCGTAGGGGCGAGGATCAGGCCAATGGGGCCGTCCCCTTTGACAAGCTCTTCTTGATCCATGATATGCACGAGCATAGGCAGCACGAACGCGGCCGTCTTGCCTGAACCTGTTTGGGCAATACCAATAATATCACGCCCTTCCAGCGCGACCGGGATGGCCTGCTTCTGGATCGCGGACGGTTCGGTGTAGCCTGCCTTGATGATGGCGTTCATCACATCGTCGTCAAAGCCAAAGTGAGCAAAGGAGATGCAGGGCTTGGCAGGTGCGGAGCCAGTGACGCGCAGATTGAGGTCCTTGCGGATGGCTGCGACGCGCTCGTCTGACAGTTGAGCAATGTCTGGATGCTCCTCGTAAAAGTATTTCTCGAGTTCGGGGTATTCGATCTGATCGTGATCGACGCGGGCAAGCGGTTCGATTTCGCGGCGTGCATAAGGGGCATTCGCGTCGTCTTCATCTTCGACACCTGCGTCGAGGGCGGCAGCGGTCGCATAGACTTCGTCGTCAGAGTTGGCATTCTAAGATTCGCATCCTCATCATCATTGGTATCGCCACAGACACCCCATGTCTCTTGGGGGGTTACCTCGTCTCGCTCCATGGGATAGTTTCCGCCCTTTCCAACTGTAATGCCTTTTTCTTTCATGTGTCGCATGTAGGACTCGATATCGTCTTCCTCCTCAAAATCATCTCGTCGCACCTATCTCACTTGTTATTATCATGGGCGCTGTCTTCCTTCTTGTTCTTGCCTTGGGTTCTGTCTTTTGTGTCTTGGCCTGTTCCGTCATGTCCGCCATGAACGCGTCGAGCGGATCCTCGTCCTGCTCAACATCGTCTGCTTTTTCTTGTTTTACCTCCTTGGGTTGGGCTGGAGCTGCAAGGGGTACGGATTAACAAAGTAGCAAAGTAAAGCAGTAGAAAACCCTTTAAGGATATCTCTTACCAGAGCCGATGCCTGCACTGGCAAGAAATTCTTCCTCATCGTCTGCAGCGATCGTCCGGCTGCGTTTTCTCGCTTCTTCGCTTTCGTTTGCGACTTTGCGCTTGGCATCATCCGAATGGGCTGGTTCGGCTGGATCAGACGCTTGTTGCTCCTGTTGTTGCTGTTGCTGTTGCTTCTTTGCTGAGGATGGGAATCCAAAGTTGAACTTTTTGGCAGGTTTCTTTTGGAACATGATCGCAAAGACAACTTGTACTCACTGCGGGGTTTATTGTATCCTTTTTTCTTGCTGGATTTCGGCAGCTTTTTTTCATTTTTCATTCGCTGCTGGTGACCAACCCCTTTCCTCGCACCATTTCTAGAATTATCATTATCAGAGTTCGTTTGATTTAGCATGTCTTGTCTCCCATTAAGCGTTTAACTCCTCAGAGCTTGGAGTAAAGTAACGCAGAGAGTCCCATATCAGCATTAGGCGAGCCCTTACTATCGATCACGAGAGGACCACCCAAAACAATATACCAAGTGGTTGTAAGATGGCCGGTCATATGATCTATCAGTCCTCATCACATATGTACATGCGTATACAGCCATATGTATGTACTTGGTAGAAGGCATGGCCCCAAATACCGTTGAAAAGTTGATCTTGTTACATAAGCTCATCCTATCTCGGTCTACATGTGGTCAATGAATCATATGTTGAAAACCAAGCCAAAGTGTGATTAAGCCTTCAAAACTCTAATTAAATTCAATGGTGCTGCGCAAAAACTCTGTTTTATCTCCATAGTTTCGATACGCAACGGCCATTTTAAGCACCGTTGGCTCAGCATCATACTACTGCTTCCTCAGCCCTATATAAACTTACTGTATGCGCTAAATTACTCACTAAATAATAGTCGAGCACCCTTTCCGCAACCCCCCCCCAATCTGCACAAGCTTTCATTAAGTTGTATTTCAACCGCTCGCAGTGATGAAATGCCATACGGGTAACATTACACCACATAAAAACTTGTGATTGGAGGCTGAATAATTATTTCGAGAAAAGGTAACAGAAAAGACACTCTGGCATGTTTATCCGATGCATCAGTCCATGAGACACGGGTGAGAGAGATGATGCACAGCCTATTAGCCGCAACTCGTGAGTTTTGTATATATGGATAGAGACATGTATATGATTAAATTTGTGCTTATGTTTTTCCACGTGCATATAATGTATCTTATACTAAACATATTTTCGATAGCTAGCGGCAAAGCTGGGTTCGTTGATACGCACTCACGGCGCATCGCTACTACCTCACTTGTGACTATGCGGTCGAATGCATATTGAGCCACAGTTTCGTGAGAATATTTATCATTAGAAAAATTATACAGGAGGGCATGGAGCAGACATTTGGCGCAGGGCATGAGAGTATCAGCAGTGGCCCCGACCTGCTTAGAATGGTTGACGCAGACGGAAAAGAAGGGTGGTCGGGGAGCAGACAAAATAAAGGGAATAACTATAGAGTAAAAAAGAAGTGGGAGAACCCACGTTAGTGTATACAATAATAGAACTTCCACCTATTGCCCTCACAACGGCTTTATCTATCCTCTATGACTGTGACTAGTGCTCCGACTCGTTATGATAGATACATGGAGTATGGGTTGACTCAGTTTCCGATACATACCATCTATGGAACCAAGATAATACACTTCCAGAAGTCGCTATTGAGACTTCTGCGACTCTGCAATCGTTGTCCCGTTTCTAGTAGCTGAAAGAGATCTCCGCTGAAATACGATGGCCTCTTGTCGTACAAGTCATGAAAACCGCGGTTATACCGAAGTTTCGCTTCTTCCTCTATTCCTATTCCACGCCATCACGGAAGGTCATGCCGCAGGCCGTCTCAGCAGCCTATTCATGAAGATTCGCCTGCCTCTATCAATATCGATCTTTCGCATTCCTGTCTTGCATTAAATCTTTGAAGTGGAAGGTCCCTATCCGCTTGCTGCTTTATCAAATACTGCCTTGTCTCAGCCTCCGTCGTTTGAAGGTTGGCGAAAATTTGTTCTCTTGCTCTGTCCTATCGACCACTATACAGGAAGTACTTATATGGTGCCTCGCTCTTCAACTTTTCCGGCTCACATCTAATGAATACCATCCTCTTTCACGGACATACTCTATTATTGAAGCAGCGACTACTAGGATTACGGGATATTGCAGTCGGAGGAAAGACCTTCTCATTATCCGGTCAAATGGCGGGAGAGTCGTGATCCAGAACTACCAGACATTCCAGCATATAACATTTTGACTCTTTATCTTTGACATCCAAAGCGCCTCGTCTGCTGGAAGAGATCTTTGGCGATTTGTTGACAGACTTACGGGACCGCTCTCTCTGAAGCGCTTTCGACTGAATGGCAGCAAATCCGTTTCTCCTTTGCTCGACCGCCTAGCGCCAAATGCCCTTCTTTGGGTCAGATCGAGCTTCTTTCGGTTAAAACGAGCGACCATGTTCTACTCAAAGCCCTCTTAGCCTGAACTCAATTGACTGAAGTATTACTGAAATATGTTCGTAGAGAAGGCGAGGATAAGTCTTATATACAGATGCCCAGAGCATACGTCCACGCGTTGCCCTTCCTGAGAAGATGGATATTGTGGGTGGCCACGCGCTTTACTGGAGCTTTTTCCACATCTGCCACATTTAGACCATCTGTCTGTTTTTACGATATTAACTTGTATGAGAGACTTTGCATAAGGCTTGGAGAAATATTTTGCGAGCAGGACGCCGAACTTGGAGCATGTGGACGTGATAAGAAGCCTCATATTTCGCGCAGAACTGTGGAGATCCTGAGAACTGTGGAGATCCTGAGAACTGTGGAGATCCTGAGAACTGTGGAGATCCTGAGCCAACAACCGCGATTACAAATGGTGAGGTGCTCCGTTCTCAACGAAGGGATAAATCTTTTATTGGAGTCAGAAAAAGAGGTCATTAATAAGCGATGCAACAGAAAGATTCTGGTAACACTAAATAGAGCACTTCCTTCTTTTCTTCAGCTTTCGTGTCGTTTAAAGTGCCCAGACATTACATATCCTGTTTTCGCTCCATTGCCTTACCGATACAATGGCCGCTCTTCACGCAGCTTTGCGTAGTGAGAGAGAACAACTTGAGGCAATATTAAGCCCAACGCGGTCAGTCAGAGGTCGCTTAGAAAAGTATATCCTCCCATGGTTACTGAAGTATACCATGTCAAAGTATATATGTATATACCTAGACGTTTATAGTGATCTACTTTTGATACAGCATATGGTAGCATGAGCACCTTAATTATATACATATTACGCAGACTAAGAAAGGCCTATGAGCAATAAAAAAGACTAGACTTTCATTGTTACCAGTTGGACTTTTTTGCAACCAATGGTTCCATCTCTTCTCGATCGGGAGAAATCCGAAAAGTTGACCCCTAGAAATCTATTTATCTCCCTTCTTTTATGTCAAGCTAAATGACCATAGCGGACACTAATGACAGCGATGGCAAGTCGGATGCAGGTGCGCATGCTCGTCATTAAGGCTGTTCCATCGTCTCACTGGTGTCATTTACTCTAGTCACTGTCATCCGCGTCCTCATTCTGGGCGAACGCGGGTCGGGCAAGACCACTTTCCTTTCCCAGCTCAGTCGCCTTTACCAGCCGTCGCAGGCACGTCCTTTCGACTTTTAAGTACACTAACGCACTTGGTAACTTACCATATGGTACAGACTGAAGAGGAGGCACCGAAAGAAGACCACGATGTGGTGATGATACACCATCGTGATGATCTTATATACCAAATGTGGGATATCGTGGGTGAGTAGACCCTGTCTAGGTTCGCGATGACCCTAACAAACTGTAGATCTTGAAGCTGCTACCCATTATATCAAAGATACCCTGGCCATTATCTATTTTCTGGATAGCACGGCTGACCAAGCGATAGGCGAAGCCAACTCTCAGGCATTTATGCTATTTCTGCAGACGCATGCGTCTGAGATGGACAAGACGACCATCATCACCGTGGCCAATAAACAAGGCGAAGAAGGTGCGATAGACATTCAGGATATCGGACAGACATGGGTGCAAGATCCTGCATGGAAAGGTGTGCTCCAAGCGCACGCCTGGCGCATCTTTCCCTGCCAAGCACAGTCGGGCAATGGGTGCGAGCGCATTCTGGAGTATCTCCACAAGACATACCGTGACAGATATAGCACATCGGATGGCAGCCGCGCGAGCAGCGAGAGCGTCCACCACCGCGAGTTGTACTTTGATAGAAACAACATGTTTGCGGCGGGTCAGCCGATGGGTGTGCCTTTCTTATCGCCGCGGCCCCAGTTTGACCGGACCATGAGCACGGCACGAATGCTGCCGGTGACGCCATGGGAGGATCTACGCAACCCGCACCACATGAGCGACGACGAGTTTTACGGCTGGTTCCTCAAACGCAAGCCGCTCCTGTTTCTCGACCAGTACTCGATGCTGCGCGTACTCTACCTCGCAGTGCGCACATCGCCTCCCGAAAAGCGGAGCGAGACGACCCGCGAGGTGCTGCACAGCGCCCAGGCCGTGCTGCGTGATATCGAACTGCTTGAGCAAGATACCCTCCGTGAGACGGTCGTCACCAACGGCAACCGGGTCAAGCGACCCGTGACTCAAATCGAGCAGGAACTTCTCCACGAATCGATCCAATATGCCGAGACACACATTTTGTTCTGGCTCCAGATGGTCTCGTTTTCCGTGCTCAAGCACCCGATCCTGGAAGGCGAAGATACGTCGTTTGAGGCATTTCTGAGCCACAGCCCAGAACTGTGGGATGGCGAAGTGTGGCGGCAGTATTATACAGCCAAGGTCTACCAATCGGAGCGAGCGATACACGAGTTTCTTCCGCCTGACCGGAAACCGCTGCCGAACGCATTCAAGCCCGCGTCGTTTGCGCTGGAAGGAAGCGGGCTGAAAATCCACTATCAGGTGCTGTAGAACCATAGTTTATTCTGCGGAGTGTCTCGGAATTGGGGTTGATTGTTCCATTTTGGTGTCATGCTTGAAATTTGGAGCAGAGCATGAAAGTTTTTTTATGAGCTTTTTTTTTTTTCTTTCTTTGTCTAACTATTTCTGATTCATGGGAATCCTCATTAAAGACTTGGACTCGCCCCCATCTGATCTCAGCACCTCGAATGTAGTGTTCAAGCTCGTCAATATCATCCTCAGGGCTCGCATGGGCTCACAGTACGAGTGCGCCCAAGACCACGCACTGCAAGATCCTTGCTGGAGTGGCACGGGTCATCGCCCCATGGCCTTGCCCGAGCGTGATCGGGTGACCCTCGTCATCAGCATCTTGAAGAAGAGACCGTATCGCCTGCTGGAACGCTGGGAGGTTGGGCTGGACGCCGGTCTGCTCGCGAGCGATACCGGCGAGCACGACACCAGCACGATCCTCCTCTTGCAAGCCGTCTATTCGTATACCCGGCTGATGCCCATCCACAGCCAGATCAAGCAGAATGTGCTGGATCGGTCCGATTTGGGGTTTGTCGTGCGTCTTTGTGGCAACAAGATGATTCATATCTGCTGCTCCCACGGCGACTCAAATGACGACACCCTACAAGAAGCGTGCGAATTCGCGGCAGGGGCGCATATCCAGCGACACCAGTTTCAGCGACTCGACGCCGACGGCACCATGGATGTCCATGTCACGTACGAAGACGAAGACAAGACGGTGACGGAGGGCATGCAGCGCTTGAACGTGCGTTCCTCGCTCCTTTCCAGTCGGCTGAGCGATATGAACCATACCAATAGCCAGCCACATCGTCAACGTGCCGATCATCCGCCCTTCTTGCAACCTCAGCACCGCACACGCTCGTCTCCTGCCGGTGCTCTCCCTACCACTGCGATTGCCACCCGTCGCTTATCGCGCCTCTCTCTCTCGGCCATGGAGGATACGAGCGACGATGAAGACATGGACGAAAAGGATGAAAAGGAGGTGTGTGCCAGGGCCGTTCCGATACCATCGTCTCGTATGCAATATACCCACCATCATGGCCATCACCGCACCATCGCGTACTCCACCTCGCCCATGTCTCTCAGCACCACCCCGCGCCCGAATTACCTCCATCCTCACGCTCACCCTCACGCTCATCCACTCCATCCTCATCAGTATCATCACCACCAGCACCTTTCGCACCGTCTTGGCGTGGGTGGTGACTCGATAGACGGCCTGCCCTCCAATGCCCACCAGCACATCAACAGCCTGGTGGGCAGCTACGAAGAATCGCTGCTGAGCGGTCGCATGTCGACCAAGCCATCGAAGCCAATCCATTTTCAGGCACAGATCGGCGTCCTCGGCAAAGGCGACTGCAAGCCCTCGCTCAAATGCCCCGCCCATTGGTCGGTCGAGTTTCCCGCCTTCTTCTACGATCTCCAGGACGACGAGCTCTCCACGCCGTACGTGGGCACCGTTGACTTTGATGGTAAGGGCGGCTATCGCTTGCCCCCGCAAGGCCAGCTCCAGATCGTGATCAAGAATCCCAACAAGACCGCAGTCAAGCTGTTTCTGATACCCTATGACATGCGCGAGATGCCGTGCACCGCCAAGACGCTGTTGCGGCAAAAGTCGTATGCCGACCATGGCGATACACATCAAGCGCTGCGGTATGCGATCCAAATCCACCTTTGCCGGACGGAAAAGGGGCGGATCTACTTGTACAAGCAGATGCGCGTCGTGTTTACTAACCGGGCACCTGGCGCGACGCGGGAGCGGTTGAATGTCGTCGGCGGGGACGCGGGCATCCCGGTCTATGCGCCGCTGACAGGGACAGATCGTGAATGGCTACGTAAAAAAAAGCATTAATTCCCCCCCCCCCAAATGATATTTTCTACCTCTTTTTCTACTTTTCTGTACATACATACCTTTGCACCTTTTCGTCTTCTTTTTTGCCTTTCTATAAATACAATCACCCTTTTGATTTCTTTTCCCTTTTTTAAATTATACTACGTGTCATCTCCAAATGGGTAAGAGCTGGATTTGGTCATGGTCGTACAAGCACAGGCAACTTTTCAGAACGTTCTGACAATTTGGGCGGGTTTCTTTCTTTACATACAAAAATAAAAAGCTGCCACAGCGCGGAT
The DNA here is from genome assembly GCA_013461545.1 of Syncephalastrum contaminatum. Lineage (NCBI taxonomy): Eukaryota > Fungi > Mucoromycota > Mucoromycetes > Mucorales > Syncephalastraceae > Syncephalastrum > Syncephalastrum contaminatum. The sequence continues at coordinate 68,320 of VAFG01000345.1, read as the reverse complement.
GAGCTACCCGTACCCGTCATACCCGGCCACCAACGGCCAGCAACAACCTCAACAGGGACAACAACCGTTAAGACCGCAATCGCCTTATGCTGTACATCAACCTTCGTCTTCATCCCTCTCATCGCTGTCTCCGCCCGCCACCCCCCAACAGCGCTCGGCATCACCCGCTTCTTCTGACCATCATGTGAGGCGCACCCCTCATAAACGCCACTACCCTACCTATGCCGTCGCTGATCAGTCCATCGTTGGCTCAGGCACTCCTCCTCCCCTTCAACAACAACAGCAGCAGCAGTTTCAGCAACAACCCCTCCAACAGCCTCAGTTCCAACAGCCTCAGTTCCAGCAGCCTCAGTTCCAGCAACCGCAGTTCCAGCAACCCCAGTTCCAACAGCCTTACCCTCAGCAGCCATCGCCACAGCAGCCACACGCCCAAGGCTACATGGGTGCTGCATCCCCTGCAGCAGGCCTCGCAAATGGGATGGCCAATATGAATCTCTATGAAAAGCCGCTGCCACCGACACGCGACGACGTTGCCCTCGTAGGTCAATTTCCGCCTGTCCAGGACCTGGACATTCCCAAAACGAATCCTGTCATTCCTCCTCACGTAAGTTGTATGCTACAAGTAAACGCGTATACTCACGCGCGTGGATAGATCACCGCCACGCCGTCGCCGAATGCCCAGTGCCCTGCTGCTTTCAAGCGAAGCACGCTCGGTGCCATCCCATTCTCCGGCAGTATGCTGAAAAAGTCAAAACTACCCTTAGCCGTCCATCTCGAGCCCTATCCTACAACCTCTCCCGACGTAAGTGAATCTCAAGTGGACATGAAAACATGGTCCTGAATCTCTTTACCAGACCGAGGTCCCTGTCGTGGAAGATACCGTCGTCTCGCGCTGTACGCGTTGCAAAACCTACATCAACCCCTTTGTCCAATTTGCCCAGAACGCGCTTCGATGGCGCTGTAACATGTGTGGCCTCGAAAATGATGGTACTTGATCACCGTTCTCATCCAAGACATGCTATTCACATAATACACATACTCCTAGTGCCGTCCTCCTTTGATTGGGACGTCATTAACCAGCAGCACGTCGACCGATGGAGCCGACCCGAGCTCAACTTCGGCTGCGTCGACTTTGTCGCCTCGGCCGAATACATGGTTCGCCCCCCGCAACCCCCCGCTTATGTGTTTGTCATCGACACCTCTTACCAAGCCGTCCAGACCGGCATGGTCGCCACGGTCGCCGAGGCCATCTTGCAATCGCTCGAAGTGATCCCGAATGAAGACGGACGGACCAAGGTTGGTCTGATTACGGTCGATGCCGCCGTCGGCTTTTACAAACTGGTCGGCGACGAGCCCGAGATGCTCGTGGTGGGCGACCTGAGCGACGTGTATCTGCCCCGCGCTACCGGTGACTTGATGGTCAACCTCTCTGATGCCAAGACACTTGTTTCCGGGCTGCTGACCAAGATGCGCACCATGTTTAACGAGTCCCACGTAACGAACAATTGTCTCGGCACTGCTCTGCAGGCCGCACGAAAGTTATTGGTAAGGGGATAGAAAGGGAGATGGCGCCGTTTGAGGCTGACGTCTATTTGGAAACAGTCGTCTACAGGTGGCAAAATCATTTGCTTCCAGTCGACCCAGCCCAACGTCGGTGAAGGCGCTGTCAAGCCGTCGGTGGATGATACGACCAAGCCGGTGACGGAGCGAGCGATCATCGTGCCCGGCAGCTCGTTCTACCGCACCTTTGCGACTGAGTGCAGCAAGGCGCAGGTGTGCGCTGACATGTTTGTCTTTGGTGCCGGTGACGTCGCGACTCTGAGTAAGTCCTGGGTTGTATAGGTGTATGATGTATTCATGTGTGTGCACGATAGACGTGATTCCTCGCTTCACCGGCGGTCAGACCCACTACTATCCCAACTTCAAGCCGGTGGAGGGATCGCGCCAAAAGGTCCTTGCCGAAGTAAAGGCGGTCCTGAGCGAACGTGTTGGTCTCGAGGCGGTGATGCGCACCCGCTGCTCTCCCGGTCTGGTCTGCCACGCCTTCTACGGCAACTTTACGACGCGCAACCCGGACGTCATGGCCCTCCCGAATGTGCCCCGCGACCAGGCCTACTGCGTCGAGCTTGCCATTGAGGACGATCTTCAGGGCAACTATGCCTACTTCCAGACCGCGCTGCTCTACACGACCTGCTTTGGCGAGCGTCGCATCCGTGTCATGAACTTGGCTCTGCCCATCGTGCGCTCCATCCATGAGGTGTTTGCTAGTACAGATCAGGTCTTGATTGCGCGCACCCTCTGCCACCAAGGTAATTAATCAGACGGTTGCTCCTCTATGTGTAAGTGGACATGGGCTAATGTTTTATATAGCCATCGACAAAGCAGCGAACAACAAACTCAAGGACGGCCGTGAGCACCTGACCAAGCAAACCATAGACATTGCGGCCGCGTACGGCCGAGAAGTGATTGGCTCGGTGGCGTCAGGCGCAGCGCGCCTCATGCTGAACCGCAACCTGGCGTTGCTGCCGATCCTCGTGCTCGGTCTGCTCAAGGGCGAGACGTTCAGCGATCTGGCTGTGATCCCGCCGGACATGCGCGCGCAGTCCACTGTGCTCCTCCGCACGCTGACGCACACCTCCTTCCAGGCGTTTGTCCACCCAACCTTTTATTCGCTCCACAACATGCCCCCGCAAGCGGGCACGGTGCCTGAAGGTCACACCACCGTGGTCTTGCCGCCGCGCGTGAACTTGACCTCGGAGAAGCTCGAGCGCCACGGCCTGTATCTGGTCGAGGATAGCCAGCGCATCTACCTCTGGCTCGGCCGCGAAGCCGTACCGCCCCTCTGTAAGGACCTTCTCGGCGTGCCGGACATTAGCCACGTCCAATCCGGCCCGCTCGAACTGCCCGTCCTGCAGAACCCGCTCTCGCAGCGCGTCCACGCCCTCCTCCAACACATCCGCGGCCGCCGCGGCAGTTACTATCCGACGCTGACCCTCGTCCGTGAGGATGGCGACCCGGCCCTGCGCGCGCTGTTCCTGACCCGTTTGATCGAGGACCGCATGGCAGGAGGTCCGACCACAGCGGGCGCCAACCAGGAGCTGGTCAGTTCAGGCATGAGCTATTTCCAGTGGCTCGGTTTCATCCGTGCCAAATGCCAATAATGAAAAAATATAACAAATAACAAATATAATCATAATCATAATAAAATATATACACGCCATACCCTTCTCTTGCCATAGCCATCGCTATGGCACGTAGCAGCCGCACGTTTGACGCTCGTATGTATTTGACGTCGCCCATATGTAGATCATGGATATTCAGAAAGAATTCAGGTATGCTTTATCTGTACTCTACATAGCATGGCTGCTACGTACGTAATAAGGCCCTTACATGTGGATAAGCAAGTGTTTCTTACTATACGTGCGGACTACGACAACAGGGCACGTTTTCCTTTGCTTTTCATATTCGCAATTTCTGGTGGTATCCATTACCAAACTGAGGACCCAGGACCCCATATTGAGCTCAGTGATCGTCCTGAACCCTTATGAATACCGAGAGTACCAACCCGAGACTGACCTTGATTCACGACGGCGCCTGTGATTATGCTGCAGAAGACTGAAAGCCTCATATTTGATTAAACTATGTATATCTGATAGCCTACATTCAATAATTATACCTCGCCGGGATCGCACTTTGTCGGACGTGATCTGCGCTCAATGATAATGTTTTTATAAGAGGATGTGAATGAAATCAAAAACAGAAATATGACAATGACAAATATAAATGTAAAATAAGTGCTACTCCTACTCCTACTACTGGCCCTTGTACTTGTGATTCTCGGTCCAGTCGGTATGGAAGTTTTTGTACAAGATCTTGCCCGCATTCTCCAGACCTGTCATGACGAGATCGCGGTCGCCTGGTCCACACACATCCATCAGGCTGTACAAACCGGGAAGCAGCACGGCCTTGAGGGCAGGGTCCATGATACACATGCTCGCATTCTGCTGGATCACGAAATATTCCATCAGCAGAAAAGGCGCGTGTTTGGCCACAATGTGCTGCGTCTCGGACGCGCCCGCAAACTTTTTCTGGCCCAGGTGCTCGAGCACACGTGCAATGGGCGGCGCACACTGCAACGGGGCGTGGGCAAACAAAATCGGGATCGCCTTGGGTGGTGCCTGGTCGACCACGACGTGCGCAGTGCGGAAGCAGTGGAGCAGGCTCTGCAGTATGCCAATCATTGTGGAGAGCGGCCCAGACACGACTTCCTTGCGGTGGTTGAGGAGGAGACTTTGCAGAACGTTACAAATCGCCTCAAAGACGGCGTGGGCCTGATCCGCATTGAGGATGAGCCGCTCAGCCGCCGTGGGGTGGCTGACTTGGAGGACGCAGGAGAGGATGAGGGAGACGTGGATGGGGAGGATGGACAAGGTCTACGCATATGTGAGCTATGCGTCGTTCTCACTTTTTTTTCTGTCATTACCTTGTCCTTGCTGACCAGTACCAAGATGTGGAGAATCTGCAGCAAAGACTGCACAGAGCGCGTCCGGCCTGCCAGGAGCGAGAGCTTGGGCACCAGGTAGAATAGGCTATTGCGCAAGGCATTTCCCTTGTGGGCTAAATCAAATCATTAGTACTAATCACTCATATTCCTCGCCTTTTTTTTCACCTTCGGTATAGCTGGAAAGCACAGTGGTCACCAGCGACAGATAGACATGCTCCTGTTCGGACGTTGTGAGCCGCTGATCTTGGTCGCACAGTGACGCCAAACTAATCAAAACATGGTTGTATTGTTCAGAAGTGAGCCCCTGGAGCCAGGTCTGGAATGCGCTCGCGATCGCGTCCGAGGTTGTGGCCGAATAGAGGTACCACACCACAGCCAGAATCCGGTCCGTCACGTCGTCGTTGGACGCCAAGGTGGTGCAGAGTGCATCAACAAAAGCGGGTGCGAGCGTGTGGTCGAGCTGGCGCTGGAGGTAGAGGGTGAGCGGCGACGCGAGCGCGATCAGCGCCTGCGACACGCTGAGGGTATCAAGCGCCTCATGGTCATCGAAAAGGCTGGCGTACCGCTGGAGCCGGCTCGTCAGCTGCAATATCTGGCTCGAGAGCGCCTCGGGAGAGGGGTTGTCGCTCAGCGCTTGCAGGACGTGCTGGGCGACTTTTTTCACGGTGGTCTGGATCGCGGGTATGCTTTCCAGCTTGTCATGCCTACATTGAGTATATGTGAGACGGGAACGCTACTGGGTTGCCATTCTTTTGTTCTACCTCGCTTTGAAGGCGTTGATGGTATCCAGCGCATCTACGATCCAGTCCAATCCATTGGGAGAGGCGCCGCCAAGGTAAGTGATGCAATGCTCAAAGGTAGACACGACGTAAGCGCCTTGCTCGCTATCGGCAGGAGAACCCAGCATGGATCTGCACAGGTCATGAGGTTAAAACACTTACGCCTTCCAGAAATCAATACATACCCGAGCATCAGCTTAAAGACTTCTCGGCTCACCGTCTTGAGTTCAGTCGCATCCGCGCTTACCGAATCGAGGAACCACATGAGACACGCGGTGTGAGTACCCTAACCCAATGCATAAGCCTCGGACATGCATACACATAACCCATTCTACTTACAAGGAGAGGAAAGATCGGCCGACGTCGGTAAAGTCGCAAGAGAAGGCTGCGGCAGACCACGTTCGGGCCTGCCCACAGATCGAGCAGAAAGACGAGCGCACCGAGGCGGCGCAGTTCGTCACGCGCAAGGCACTCGGGTGGGAAGACAAGGAGTGGGTGGATTAAATTCGTCACGGTCTGCACCGCCTCAGGCGTGCCGATCGAAGGTGTGGACGTCAGGGCGTCGGTGTGTGTGGTAAGAACCTGCGAGAAATCTTTGGTGGATGCATTGGCCTGGGCGAGCACATTCGCGACCGCACCGCTCTGGTGTTGGAATTGGGTGGCGATCTGATCGAGGACCACCTTGAAGGTCTCGACTAGACACATACAAAGAAGAATGAGATTCCATTAAGGCAACAATTCTGTTTAGGCTTACCGCGCAAGCGATCGGCTTCGTAAAAGGCGGCAGAAGACAGTACGACTCTTTGGAGGGTTTCTAATGAAAGCTTGTGCGGGTCATCCGCCGGAGGGGCTCCAAGCAAGCCGGAAGCCAGCTGGCTGGCCCGTGCGTCGTCCACGACACGCGAGACGATTTCAAACCAGTCGTCCACGAGTAACTTCCAACACGCCAGCCGGACGCTTGATCCGTCCTCCAGATGGGCAAGCATGCCGTCCCACGAAGAGTCCAAACCAGCACCGGTTGTGACAAAGTCAACGACGGGGTTCACCCACGCGCTTAGCTCGGCGTCGGGCGTTTCCAGAAAAGTCAGGTATGCATGTTGCAAGAGAGCATTGGCCTACGTCATGATGTTAGCACTTGGTCCCCATGTCTTTTCTAGAAGAACTAACGCTATAAACGGCAGCGATGCGCGTGTCCAACGTATCCATAGCAGCCGTCGATGTCTTGAAGATGCTCAACAAGGTGTTCGCAAGCCAGGTTCGCTTGGATGCATCTAAACCGTCCCAGTAAACATCCGGTAAGGCGTTGGCGAGCGCAAAATGGATTTGCAGTGCAGGTAAAATGCCGCCTTCTAGGTCATCTTGCAACGCAGGCGAAATAAACGCTTGCCAGAGCGTATCCATCGTTGTAGCCAGCACCGGCTTCTGGCGTGGGGTGGGTTTAAACGCGCCAACGAATTGAGTCAGAAACACGGCAACGAAGCGCGCGAGCGGTGCATGGCGCGGTTGGCTCGCTGTATCTCGCTTTTGCTTTTTTGCGGGGGGTGCATCATGTTGCATGGTGAGCTCACTGCAGAGGCGGTCAAAAATGGCTGGGCCTTGAATGGTCGGCAGATGGTTGTGAATTGCGGAAGAAAATCTGCAAGTCGTTTTAGCACAAAGCGTTGCGCATTTTCATTTTTACGTACCCTTCCAGCAGTTCGCGGCGGAAGAGTGGTTTTTCGAGCAGGGTGCGGGCGCCTTCAAAAGCAACGCTTGGTAGCGCGGTGAGAATATCGTTCACAAATGCATCTAGCTGACGAGATGCCGTGTAGGTCTCCAAAACTGCGGCGACAAAGTCGGTACAATCCGCCTCGGCATCCTTGACAGGCTGCGTGGTGATTAGACAGAGCCATCTTCTATCATTTTGACTTACGTTGATCATTGAGGGCCATAAATGGCTAATACGGCTCTCAATCAAGGAGTAGTCCAGTTGAAGCAGCGTGCGTGCCATACGGAACACAATACCTTGGTGGTACTCTAAGTCTAGAATAAGTACTACAGCCGACCTCATGTTACTTATGACTTACTTGATGTGTTTTGAATGTAATCGACGGTTTTATCCGCAACCTCCTCCAATGTCGCGAACTGAGCGCGTGAGATGGTATCGTTCCGCGCGCGATAGACGTCCGACTGGACCAGTTCGTCCAGAAGCAGGCATAGCGTCTCCAAATGGAATTTCGAGTCGCCGCCCTCGACGAGCTTGAGCAACTCCTTAAAGAAGCCAAACTCGACGGTCCGTGTCACGTCGTTACTAAGTGTACAGCGTCGCTTTCGAAAGGCGAGGATAAATTCATGGAGCAGGACAGGAAGAACGGCGAGGGCATCGTCGGTCTGATCACCAGCCAGCATGCGTGCGAGTTCGTCAAACAAGGCCGAGACAAAGTTCGCCCGCTTATTACTGCTGTTATTGGACTGAGTAACCATGGTGAACTCCAGCACGGTTTCCGGGTGGAACAAGCCATGGACAAGCACACGCCTGACCTGCTCCGCCATTGCAGACATTCGGCGGCGCACGGCCAAGAGACTAGCAAAGAAGCGGCCGGTGAAGCTCGTAAACACCTTTTTCGGGTTGGGTGCCTGCGTGATTTGGGCGTCGAAGCGGTCGAGCAGCACTACCGCTAGTGCTTGATAGCCGCTGTTGTGTAAGACTTTGTCCAGAACGGGCTCGAGTGCGGCAGCGGTTTGTTCAAAGGCGGGACGGTAGGACAGGGCAAAGGTGGGTGTGAGCAGACACGTAACACTGGCCGTCATGGCATTCAAAAGGGGTTGATCCACATCGGTCTGGACGACTTGGGTGACAGCCTGCAAAAGTGGCACGCGGATCGCAGGAGGCTTGCTCCCTTTCGGTTTCTTGTCGTAGTGCTGCAAGAGATCATGCAAGAGTTGCCAATACCCAATCTGTTTCCACGCTGCGTCTTTCTCGCTATTCATAGCCATCGCAATTAGACGATGCTGATCGCAAGTGTGATTCGTCGGGACACTTACTCTTTCGAGGGTCGGCACAAGGCAGTGCATAACCATTCCAGCAAAAAGTCGTCTTTTCTCGGGAAAAACACGCGATCGTCTTTCCAGGCCTCTGTCGCAAGCTGAATGCGGGCCTCGCTTGTTAATCCAGCTCCCTTGAGCGATTTCGCAATGGCTTCCGAGGTCAATGGGGCCATTCGCGTGAAAAGATTCCTGTCACTCCTTTTGAAAGCGTTAAGAAGGAAAAAAATAATACAAATTTTGGTTTCCTTTTTTGGGAACGCAAAGGTTCAGAATTGGCGGGTTCGCAGAAAAAATAAGATCCTCACAAGACTGAAGGTGAATCCGTCAAGTTTGTATGACGCAGGTTTATTTTCTGTAAAGAAGATCTGAACAGATGGGGTGACGATAAAGGATAGAGTTAGCAGTGGTGGATGATGTCCAGCAGGTGGATGATGATATAAGGGAATGACAGTTGCCAAAATGGTAATAGGTCCAAAGGCAGGCGACACAGCACGAGGTATTTCAGGTGAATAAAATACTGCTTCTGTGCCTGGCCACATATCAGAAAAAGAAACAGACCAGAAGAGAAAAACAATGGATACAGAAAACCTTGGTCTGTGTATATGTGTGTGTGATGTGGAGTTGTGTCACACAAAACGTCATATAGACACAGACCCGGAATCTGCTCCTCGCCCAGTTCTCAGTTCTTGAGACCATCGCAGCAGAGTTTCCCGAGCGAATAAAAAGAGCGTCAGACATTCATTGTCGGTAAAAAAAAAAGTAACTGCTTTTTCTTTCCTGTCTTTACTTTTGGAACATGGCTGTCGGCTTGCTTACCCACCCTACCATCAAGGACGGCTGGTTTACCGAAAAAAGCGACATGTGGCCCGGCCAAGGTAGTATCAAGAAAAGAGGGCACCCCATCCTACATATGTATTAACCCTATTATTTCTGTAAACAGCCATGTCCATCAAGGTCGAGGAAATTCTTCACCACGAGAAGTCAAAGTATCAAGATGTTCTGGTCTTCCAGTCGTCCAACTATGGAAACGTGCTCGTCCTTGACAATGTTATCCAGGCCACTGAACGCGACGAATTTTCGTAAGTCCTTTAGTTGGAAACGTTATAGGTAAAAAAAAAAAAAGAGCTCACGCTGACCTTCTGCTCATTTTTAGCTACCAAGAGATGATTAGCCACCTCGCGCTCAACTCGCACCCTAACCCTAAAAAGGTATGTCGTCAATGCAAACAATGAAAAAAGTAGAAAATAATCAATGTACTGTGATCAGGTCTTGGTGATCGGTGGCGGGGACGGAGGAGTGCTTCGGGAAGTAGTGAAGCACGAAAGTGTCGAGCGAGTAGATCTCGTCGATATCGACGAAGCCGTGCCGCGCGTGTCGCAAAAGTACTTGCCCAACATGAGCATCGGGTTCCAGCATCCCAAAGTACACGTTCATATTATGGATGGTCTTGAGTTTCTGCGGGACAAGGTTAACACGTATGACGTGATCATCACCGATTCTTCTGATCCAGATGGTAAAAAGGAAATTCGAGTACTGCTTTCTTTGATTTCATGCATGCTCACTCGAGTTTTTTCCTTCAGGTCCCGCTGAATCCCTTTTTGGAGCCGATTTCTTCAAACGACTCAAGGTCGCCATGACAGACAAGGGTGTCTTCACCACCCAGGCCGAGTGTATGTGGCTCTACATTGAAGATATCCGCAAAGCCCTCGACCTCAACCGGTAAGCGAAAAGGATGTGTTGAGAGACATGCTTGGCCTGATACATACGAAATTTCGTGTCTCCTAAAACAGCAAACTGTACCCCCAAGTACGCTACGCCTACTCTTGCGTGCCTTCTTATCCTTGCGGCCAGATTGGTCATGTTGTCTGCTCCAAGAACCCGGATATCGACTTGACCCAACCCCTCCGCCGATGGACACCCGAGGAGGAGTCCAAGCTCTGCCGCTATTACAGCGCTGCGATGCATACCGCCGCCTTTGCCCTCCCGAAATTCGCTCAGGACTACCTCTATCCTGATCAAACCAGCTCATGACAGGAGATCATATATTTGGACCGCAGTGTAGGAAACGGAAATAATAAACGCGTTGGTAGCAGTCTCGTTCTTTGGCATTCCGCATTTCACTTTACAGCGTGTAGTAAATGATGAATACGATGGTATTAGTAGCTTTTCCTACGTAATTATGCAGCCTAGATCATCAAATGCTTGTCCTCAGCCATCATTATCTGCAGCTGGTATCTCGCGCGTATGCTTTCATACAAAACATGTATGAGGGGGTTTATTGGTCACCCTTAGCATTTGTACGCATAGATAAGGCAGCATGACTGATTAATGTAAGGCATTATCAGGGACCATTCATCATTGATCCATGCGTGATACAGGAAAAGCAATGACGTGCTTATCTATAATTGTATAAATGCAATGCCAAGTAGATATCACGCCCTTCTCATTTGGTACATACGTAGATTAATGAACTGGGATGATATCAGCTGATCGTGTTAGTAGCATGACTGAGTCATTCTTACCAAACTCAGGGCACGAGTCTGTGCGCTGCATAATATCGACAGTTGCTTTGAGAACCCATCAACTTTATCATTCCCCGTCGTTCTTCCTCGCGGCGATTCAGGTTGTCGCCATGTATCCGCCTGGAATGGAGATAGCATTGGTAGATATACCTCCGAGTCCAAGAGATTGCGGGCATACCTTGAACCCACGCAGAACACTTTATCAGTACGACTAAAATGGAACACGCATGTAAACATAAGTAATAACAGAAGAACGAGGAAGAGTAAATTGTATGTAGACAAGATGTCTCAGAAATAAATAATATTATTTAAATTACATCGAGTACAGCAATCTTTTTTATCTGCAAGCGGGCCAAAAGACGGCAAAGAAAGTGCCCCACCATTAATATGTACATAAAGACACAAGGGGGTGGGGGTATCATAAAGAATGATGTGCAGACCAAAGATTACGAGGTGTTAGCCGTCTTTGGGGATTTCTCATCGACCGAGTGTTTCTCGCTCGACGCGCGCTCATCCACATCCGCGGTCTCTTGGTTTTGCTCAAGATCGTCGACGGGAAGGCCCATGAGCTCACGGTGCTCCCTTTCAAACTTGGACTTGTCAAAGGTGCCCATAACTGGGGTGGGAGCCGGGAAGATATGGTAGATGGCGATACCGATAATGACGACCACGTAAGCAAAGGGATACAAGACGGTCACCTGATGAAAAAGAGGTCAGTCAGCTCCCAGCAGATGAGATTGGGAAAAAAAAAAAAAGCTTACGGTGTAACCAAAAAGACCAAGACCAAAGATGAGACCATAAAAGTCGCTGGTCAGGATGGACAGATTGTACTAATATCTTTGCATCAGCGGACCTGATTGTGTTCCCCTTTTCTTTGTACTTACAATGATAGCGCTGCCCATACGGAACATGATGGGTGCCAAGCTGTAGAGAATAAACATGCAGCCGGTGTAGGCCACGATCATGCCCACCGCCTCAGGCTGGCCCACCAGACTCGCAAATTCGTTTCGCTCAAAGATCATGAGCTGCACAAAGTTGATAAAGGTAGCAAAGCTACATTGAAGGGATGAGTCGCCCGTTCTCTTAGTAAAAACACTTTTAACTTACAAGGTGAAGCAGCCAATGACCTCGTACAACGGGTGTTTACGGGCCATGTATTCCTCGCCAACGTTGCTGAAGCCATAGAGGGTGGCACCGAGCAGACAGTACAAATCACCACGAACGGGATCAATCGCATCATAATTCTTGCCTGTGATGACATCGCTGCCGACAAGCATGCCCAGACCGACCAAGGCGATGAAGATACCGAGGTACTGCACCCACCGGAACCGTACCTTCAAAAAGATGACGGACAGAATCACGCACACAGGTGTACTCCAGCAATCGATCAACATGGCCGACAACATGGACGTGTACTCGTACGACTTTACGACAAAGTAGTTGCCTTCAACATCGATAAAGCCAAGAATAAAGTCTACGATAAGGTGTTAGACTCGTCTGATCCATCTCTTGGATGTTTACGTACAGTAGATGCCACGGCGCCAGAATTGAAGCAGCCAGCCCTTGATACCGCGCTTGTAAATGGCGTACGAGTTGTAAACAATAGCCAGACACGCACTATTCGAACAGATCAATATGTGTACCTCTTTCTGGTGGTCACACTCACTAGACCAAGAAGGTCTGCATGGTTGCTGCAGACACGCCATAATCATTGCCGAGTTTGGTGGTTGTCACGTTTGTTCCGGTGATGCAAAGCGACAGCACTGTTGAAGGTAATGTTTATATAATTGTTATTTTTTGTTGGTGCATCGAAACAAGCAAAAAACCGAAAAAGTGGAAAAAAAAGGGGGAAGGCAAATGATACCATTCAACCGTGTCTTTTTTAAATACCTTGACCAAGAAAGAGAATTTTAAGGAACTGCGGATCCTTCAGGAACTTGGAGCGTTCCTTCAAGTGTGTCTTGATGGTCGCCCACCGGGTCGGCTTGGTTTCTTCGTCCATGACGAGAAGTAAAAAGA